>JAODUH010001841.1:0-12479 GCA_027564835.1 Typhlichthys subterraneus | reverse complement strand
ATGGAATCGAAATCGGGAATCGATAAGAACCGGAATCGATAAGCAGAATCGGAATTGGAACCGGAATCGATTAAATTAAAATGATACCCAACCTTATTCATCGTGCATGCCTACTTTACATGGACATTATTTTGTCCGATATAATATTTTGTACATGTAGATAGTGAAATTTCTTTCCAAAGGTTACCTGCTGCCAGTAGTTGTTTGTAGATGGTCTCATCAATTGTCAAGTCTATGTCGTTGTACTTCTCACCGCAACAGGACAGATAACTGTCAATTGAGTCATATCTTGATTTGAAGATCCTGTACTTGCTGTTCTTCAATGGCTGTAAAGGCAAGTGAAAATAGAGCAAAGACATGTTATGCGCTTCAGTTTGTGTGATATTGGGTCCATTAATATAAACTTTTCTGGTTTTGCAAACTCCGCCTCTGCAATTTGTTTATATAGGAAACTCAACTGGGGATGATATTCTGAACACAGGTTCCTAAATGCTGTTGGCACCAACTGTACTACCTGCCTGGATGCTGAACCTGGTGCTGTTTTCCACTTACAGTAGCTGTCAAACAGTTTTCAATTGAGCGCTACCATTCATGTAAAGCAGAGGTAATCTTAGGGGTGGAGCTTGCAAGACATCTGGGTGGTTTTAAGCAGGCTACCAGTTTATCTTATTAACATTCACATGATTAAGTCACCACAAAAGGAGGAAAATTTGTGTAAACTGCGGTGAGATTTCTGTAGCGTATTAATTTGTTTTGACGACTTAACATTTTTCAAGTTTCTCCTAATTTTATACTGAGAACAAAAATGCAGTTCCCATAAAAAGAGCTCAATCCTTCCCATTGCCCATATGTCGTCTGAAACAAAACGCCATTAGAGGTGTAACCTTTGATTGCTGTATTCGTTCATCATAGTTAACTAATTAATTAAATATGTCCAGAGCAGCTTGTCAAGGTCCAGCTTCTCACCATCAGGCCCCTCTCCTCCTGTGTGCGGTCATCCACAGACGCAGAAATAACTCCCCAGCGACAATCAATATCTGACACATAGCCTCTGTAGAAGGGTGATGCAGCACTAAGAGCCATCTGTAAACAGCAATTCATATACATTGTAAAACGTACAAATCCATTCACACTGTTAAAAACACATGAATATTGATTGTTTTCCTAACAATGAGTGCACTTTGTATCAACGTACCACTATCGGGCAGAATGTTGCTAGTTGGTCATAAAGGTATCTTGCTTCATCAATGCTGCAAGCTTGGAATGTCACCTGGAAGAGCAAAACGTAGGCTAATGTTGATTATATGAACGCCGTAGCGTTTCATGTATCATAAATGGACTGCTTTTATATAGCGCTTTTATCCAAAGGGATTTACAGTATTTTCAAACACACACACACGCACACATACACTGCGATTGCTGCCATGCAAGGTGCAACCAACCACCGAGAGCAGTTAGGGAATAGGGGGTTAAGCATCTTGCTGCTTACAGGTAGGTCGACACCAGGGTTCGAACCCACGACCTTCCAGCTGAAAGCCCAACACCCAGACCACTCGACCATCCTGTCATCCTGCATCATCACACGTGCATACCTGAAGGCAGCAGTTTCCCATTCCAAAGCCCATGGCATCCATGTAGATGTGGTCTGGAAGGGCAGCTCTGGCTGCCTCACCATCGTCCTCTGGGAACGCCTCCATGAAAGGAGATGGAGTGCTTTTGTCCTTAAAGACTGGGAATTCACAAAAGAGACAACAACAAATAAATGATGATATTACTTTGGTTTTTTTTCAGCCCGTTTATTTGGTTTAGCTAATTGTTTTAAGTATTTGCGTTAATACTCCGCTTCCATATAAACATACTTGGTACATTGATTACAACTTTCTCTCCTCTTCTGTGACGTATGTTCCTGGTAAGTGTACTGTGAAGAATGAAAGAAAACAAAAAAAGCTGAATTACAGAAACTAAGAAACGGGACTCCACCACAAACAGGAAATGGTTGCTGCAATGTTATTATGAGATTCAATCAGAACATAATTACCCAGCGATGTGCTATGTATATGTAATGTATTGTACTGAACTTGGCTTACATCCTTCAAATTGGTTTTGCAGGCATATTCTGATAAGAGAATAAACTACAACATCATACCCCCCATAGTAAAAGAAAACAAATAGATTTTTTTTTACCTGAATCTTGGGTGTCGATTGATTGCTTCATCTGGGAAGAAAAGGGATTTGGACACTCCATGTTCAACGGGTGTTGGCTGGCACTCTGGCTGGGTAAAACCTGGACAACCTAACCTAAAATAGTTTAGACAAAAGCATAACAATGTGAATAGACATTTGCCACTGATATTTGCTACAACACTTCCAAAAGTGTGATGGGTTACATCATAATCGCAGATTAGTGTATGTAAAACAATGAAGTTGTTTGTACCTTGGAAATGAGGTGATAGTGCAAAGAGTTTCATTCTCATTCAGGACAGACGAGGCCTCTCTTCTTCTCTTGCCCATGTTGTCTTCCACTGTATTAAACTCTGACATTGTCCCGCCATATGGCTGTCCAGGAGTCCCTTCAATCATGTAGCTGCCATACTCTGGCCTCCAGAGGGTAGGGTGGCTGAAAAATACAATGATATATAAACCACAGTTCAGTTATCGGAGGAAAGAAATTAATACTCAGAAGACTAAATCTCAGCAATGACTTTTCCAATTGAATAAACTACAACATGTTGCCCTTATGTTTGCTATCATCAACGTTCTTGTGCTTCAGGCCATGTTCTTTGGTGTGTGTGCGTGACAGAGAGGGAGTAATGAGGAATGTACAGGCTGTACTACTCCCAATGGCGTTGGCATTGTCGCTGGATGAGGTTGGCTCCACAGATTTAGTGAGTCGTGAGCAAGTATAACACACGTGAACATTTTACAAACAAGAAAGTTTAGGCTCCAGTTAGGCCATTCAATAAGCATTTCCATTATAACATTTGAGTAGCACTATGCTGTAACACCTACAAAACATTTACATATGTGTTAAAATGAATCAACAGTGAGTGAGTAAACCTGTTATTGTTATTATTAATAAAGCACATGCTAATACAAGTTGTAAAGTTTGATGCCAGCTATAAAATGTAGTACTGCACAACGCGTACTTGGGATTGGTCTTTTCCCCTTTGTCTTGAAGAGTTTCCAGAACTTCTCCTCCATTTAAAACAAGGCGAACCTTTTCGTTCTTCTCATCCATTTCAATTAGCATGTACTCAACCTAAAAAAAAATAAAAAAAAACATCAAAAAGCATGTATCAGTCTAAAGGACCGCAATAGAGCAAAAAGACAAAACACACAGCATAGCATACAAAATTCAGTTACATATAGCACAAACATATTGCCTTCCAAATAAGAATGGGTCATCACATTACTTCCAATTCATCAATTATTCTTCCGATTCCTTGATTTTTGCTAAACCACCCCATAATCCGCTGTCTGTAAAGGGGTTTAAATATAACAACATTCCCCGTTGTGAATCAAAGCACTTTGTTCATACTGAAACACACTGAAATTTTATGGACTGACTTTCAAAAATAATAAATGGATCCCTTATATTGAATCAGAAAACCCTTATCACTGGATTATTACACAGGTCAACATACAAGATACTGTTTTAGACACATTCATTTATTTCATCATACCCTCTGTTATTATGACAGCATATTTTGGTACAATAATAATTTAAATGACTAAACACCATTTACAACCTGGCAAAATGCCAACTATGTAGCTTAGTCTACAATTTCCTTCAATAATAGTAATACAATGACTAAGCTATTTATCGCCAAATCAAGCTGAATTATTTTTTTATTTTGACATGCTTCACCTCCAATGTTCAGTGTGCATGGAAAACAGTACAATGGAATAAACAGTTTCACATACCGGTATCAATACAATTCTTACCTCGTCACCCCATTTTAATACATCCTTCTGGCGTTCTTTAACTTTATTATAGATGTTTAGGAACTGAATAATGCCGTGTTTTCTGATATGGTCTGCATACTTCTTGGTTTCTTCCCAGTTCAGTGGTGACCCTTGTGACAGCAAGCCCATCGCACAGACAGTACTTTTCTTAACTAGCGTGTGCTACCTCGGTCTGCTCGCTTAACTGATGTCTTGCAGATTGTGTGCTAGTTTGCCGCATTCAAAACAGCACTTCCGTAAAGCTGCCACCAAATCTAGGTCCACAAAAAGACGGAGTCGGCAATGATCTATGAGTACCTCAGTGATGTAGCGGGATATCAAGAAGGCCTTTGCACATCACTTGCTAATGTCTGTATAGCAAGGTAGAACGACCGCTGATGTCCCCAAAAACCATCGGGGAGTTCGTTAGACACTACGGTATAAATCTTGCTCAGTAACTGCCAAAAGAAACGGCAAAACTGATGTATGCGATTGCCTCGGGTGTTCGTTGTTATAATCAGTTCTGCGACGTAGAACGTACACAGATAAGACAAACAACACCACCTCCTACCCTATACTCCGTTTTAGCTACGCTAACCATTGAACCTAGACACACGTGACGTGCTCAGGCGGAGGAGCGTCATTATGACTCGGCGTTATTCCTAACGCTCCTCCCCCAAATGTTAGAGCACTAAACCAAAATTAATATGCTACTGTATACATCATATTGTCATTATTCACAGGTATATATACTATCATATTTTTAACTAAATATTAGGTCTATAGTGTTTAGTTGTATTGTATATATTAGGTATCCTATTTCTTCAATACATTTGTATTATGTAAAACTATACAGCATAATGACAGATATGAAACATTAATTGAAGAAAGAACACATTGTAACTTGTATGAGTACCCACCAGGATAGCCTTATAATATGCTAAGGTGCCAACAAAGCCACTATTTTATTATTTTCCATACAAATATAAGCCCAACTCCAAACATAATGATAATGTGAGCTAATGGTCATGCTGTCAAGTCAAGCCCCAATAAACATGGGAAGTTAATTGAAGTGCACTGTCTATAAAATGTGTAAATAATTTATTAAAAAGAAAAGATCTTCTGTCACATACACTGGCAATATAGTTTTGAGATTCATAATACACGTGTAAGAAAAGATTATTCACAAAACTTCAATTTTTTTAATTTAAAGACAAAAACAAAATAAAAACATGAGCATTATTGGAATTTACAAACACTCCCATAAAAGCTCAGGCTGATAGCTTACTTGTCAAGTAAATTTTTTACAAAACAGTGTACTTGTCATACATAACCATTCAGCCTCATTATTTCAACATTACTCTAACATAACCCATTTCCACACACTAGCAGGGTTATGATTATCACATAATCACTGTCAAATCAATTTTATACTGTACATTAAATTCATACAGAACTGTAGCCCTGCATGTTGAAACAAGCACTGTGCACATACTCCTGGTAATGTAATTTCACAGTCTAACATTCATAATTTCAGCTCTATATACAGTATTATATAATTACTCATAAACATACTGTTTACCAGGCAATGTGTCGTAATATCTTAAATTGAAATATGGTATTTATTTATATATGTAGTTAAAAATAATTAATTGAATGATTTCCAAATTTTCTTAAAAGGCATAGAAAATAAATCAGGCACATAAACCTAAGTGGATATTACTAATACATTTGTTTCTTGCAAATCACAGGCTTCATCCATAGGGCTGTTGAAATTAACCCAACTAAATTGGCCCCAAATTCAAATTTCTATCAAATAATGAGTGACATTGATTCTTAATCACTGTCAAGTAAATATTATACATTGTCAGATATGTCTGTTTCACATAACTGCAATATTTGCCTGTCATTAATGATGCAATGACAGTGAAACCATTTTGTTTAACTTAATTTAGCTGTAATTTGTGAATTTTATGAAGATATTTAATTGTCCTCATCTTCCAAGCTTTATGCAACATTTGTTTTAAATTAATTTTATGTTGAAGTGAAAATTTTTAATTAAACAAGAAGGAAAGAAAGTGGGGCTATACTTATTTTGGGAGGCTTCAAGATAATCAATCTTTATATGCTCACGGGTGCCGAGGATACTGAACTGGCTCTTGACTCTCGTGTTTTTCTTGTTGGTATATTGACAACACAGCACGAGATGCCGACTGTAGCCTCAGGTAATTCATCATCCTCAGTCCATTCATTCATATTAGGGTTATAAACCTGAATGCATTTCTTGTACTTCTTCTCACCCTCATTCCAGCCTCCAAGGACATAGATCCTGTTGTTCAATATGGAGACCCCAGCAGTGCTCACTCCTGTGTGAAGTGCAGCAGCGTAGCTCCATTGCCCATTGTGAGGGTTGTAACATTCAACCGCTAACACATCTACCCTCTCCCCACGACCTCCCAACTGGCTGCCACCGATTACATAGGCACGGTCTCCCACCGTGGCAGCACAGTGCCAACCTCTAGGAGTGCTCAGACTATTCCTATCCTGCCAGCTATCAGTGGATGGGTCATACGAGCACACAGACCTAGCGTAGGAATTGTTGATATAGCCTCCGGATACAAGGATCTTGCCATCAATGACACAACTAGCATGGCAGCAGCGTGGCACCTCCAGTGGAGCTTTCATCTGCCACTGGTTAGATGAGGGCACGTAGCACTCCACCGAGGCTTGAACGCCATCGGAGTTACGTCCTCCCACAGCAAACAAGAGGCCGTTGAAGGTGTTGAGACTGAAGTGGGTTCGCTTTTGAATCATGTTGCTCAGGTGAATCCAAGTGTTGAAGCGAGGATCGTACCTGTAAAAAAAACAAAAAAATCAAAATGAAGAAACTGATTTGCAGTCAACAACCATTACTAAAACATGTAACCTACAGGCAAATATTCAACAAGGTTACCTGCAGAAGTTGCTAACGGCATGTTTCGCCTGATTCCTTGCATCATTCTGGTCCTCACCCCCTGCCACATACAGGAAACCATCCAGAACTGCCACACACTGGTTGAAGCTTTTAGCTGGCATTTCTGTCAGCTTATTCCAGACGTTATCAGAATCCCTGTAGAGCACATCTTTGCTGAGAGACTTCTCCGTCAAGGCTGGGCGTCCTCCGACTGTGAGCATTACCCGCAAGCCACCTCGCACCTTTGTCCTGCGTGACTGGAGGATATTTTGTTGGTATGGCAACAAGTGGTAATTCATCGCATCAACTAGGAGGCGATGGCACTCTGGGTCTTGCATCATTCTGGGCACATTTTGGACATGATTAACCAGGTCTTGGGCAGAGATAGTACCAAAGCGGATGTGAGTCAGAAGGTCTGCCGCGTACTTCAGTCTTTTCTCATCGAAGTCGAGCCATTTCATGGCTATCTGGAAGGCTGTGATCTCGGAGGGTAGCTGCAGGGAATCGTCTGACAGGAAATCACTTATGTGCTCAAAAGTGAGCTTCAAGAACTGATCCATCTCAGAGAACTCGATGAAGTTCTCCCGCATAAACTTTTGAGCCGCCAACTTGGTCTCTTTGAGGTCATAGGTGTCAGCAATATTAGACACATACATACAATTCTCCACACTCAGCTCCTGCATGAGGAAGTCGCTGCACATCTTCACTAGGGTGTTGATCTGCAACAACAAAGCTGCTGCAATTGTACTGCCAATACTGTAGAGTGAGAGGGTGAGCTTTCCAGAATATGCATATGTAATGGCTGTAGCCAGACCTACTGGAGACAGGTCATTGAGCTCAATCTTCTGTAGAGATGTATCCTTCTTCAATATATTTCTAATGTATTCACTGCAAGAGGCCATGACAACCTTGTGGATGTCAAAAGACTTGGACTTGGTGGTGACAGTGAGGTCACAAAGGAAGCTATCGTGCCTCATGTTGCTCAAACCTTCCAGGAGGTTGGGAGCATATGCAGCATCAGTAACTTCAGTTGAGATGCAGCTGAAACCATTCCCTCCTTCCAGCAGGGTGTTGAGCCCATTGATCTTGTTGATAGGGCTGTTCTCTACCATGATCGTCATTTCATTTATGTCGCCTTTATTCTTTTTGGCCGCCTTGTTCTTTTTTGGAGCCATGGCGATAGCTAGGGAGCACAGCCCAAAACGTCTGCAAACAAAATGGAAACCAATCAGAAAATATAAAAATCGACAAAGAGTTAAATATTTAACATGCTATAGTCATATCACATGGTTAAATAGAGAATGTGAAGAATAAGGTTTAATTAAATAGACTAAAAGGTAATATTGGCAAAATAAAGTGCATTAGCTCAATTGAATATTTTATTTTATATGTACTGTATTAAATATTGTACTTAACCTAAACTATAGCCTACTGTACGAGTTTTGCACAAAAGCTGCCTGACATTGCACCAATATGAGGATAAAGGTAATTTTTATTCTGACAGATTATGAGGATAAAGGCATGTCATTTTTATTCTGACAGATTATGAGAATAAAGGCATGTAATTTTTTTCTGACAGATTAGATTATTTATATATTATAGACAAATATACGATACATTTGATTTCACTGAAGTGCCCAGAGCAGGCAAGTGCGTCAACATTCCTTTCGGTGCATCTGTCACAATTTATCAGCCCTACCTACAGGAATAGCAACGCGGGGCGGCTCTAGCATGACGTTCCTTTTATAGACGGTCAGAGGAGCAACAGGCCTCATACAGGACTGTTCTATATTTAAGTTTATATAACATGTTATTCATAGAAAGTTACATAGCCTATTGTTTCAGTTTATTATTATTATTTAGCATATATGACAAAGCAAACTATTCAGGCTAAGTGAAAATTATTGTAGACCACATTTCAATAATAATAATAATATAGGCTTCAGTTACTATTTATGTATTTTAAGTTCATGTGGGATATAGTGATGATTTCTAGTACAGTTTACAACTAAAACAACAAAACCCACAACAAATTCCAGGTGCAAATAAATGAACAACAGAGGCATATTTAACGGTCTACTTACTTGAGAAATTAAGATGAAGTGGTAGTGGTAGAAAAACCACTTGCTTCTCCTAATAGTGTGTAGGAGAGAGAGACCAGCAGATACCGTTACTCTCTGAGACGTCAAGTTGACTCCTCCTATTTGGCAGCAAGGAACTCTCTATTGCCCAATGTGAGGGCCTTGCCCCTCACCATATGTCCATCAATGATAGCCCCTGATGTCAAAGTATAATACGCGTTGTTTATTCCCACCCCGAACCTCAAATGAACCCATCCTATAGGCCAAATGCTTGGTTTCAATATAACGAAAGAATTACAACCAGAGCATACATCATCAATTTGCCTAAAATATTAAAGCATTATCTAGATTTGCTAAATGTACACCTCACTACGTCATCATCATTAATGTCGCATAAGTTAACAGAATCCCTGTACAGTTCTCTGATTAAATCTTAATGACAGCAAGACCGTGACACCCGTTTTATATACCTCAGTGGACATTATGCAGGTGTAATTCAGAATCTGCCCATTAAATAGTGTCATGAGTGGAAATTCATTTCCGGATGTGTGATGGATTGGTTACACCTACACGTGAGACAACGCGATGGCAAGCAGTGATGTGGTGAAGGATGTCGTGCAGCTTAAACGTCAACTCACAGAAAAAACGAAATCTACTACGGTAGCCTGTTGTACTTACTTACTAATCGTTTATTTTAAAGTATTGATTGTTTTTGTGGTACGTCATCTTACCATCCTCCACATATCTGCTTGGCTGGCAAGTTTGGTAAACCTGGGATTGGGCTTGATTGTTTAGCACGAGGAAGGGCCCGTCCAATTTGGTCGTTATTGAATGCTTGGGCCACTAGGCTAATCTATCAATTGATTGATTTGCAAACATTTTAATAATTAATTTAGTATTCTTTACAAACAATGACTGAATCCCACTGATTTAAGTAGGTGTTGTATGCTATTAGGGCTCCTACGGTAGAAAGTTAACTGATCACGTTAAGTAAACTAGCTAATTTGGGTTAAAATAATCTTGACCATAGGTCATTTTTATTCTAGTAACTTTCATATTCTAACTTTCACTGTATGATCCATACTGGTTGCAGTTTACAGGCAGTCAGGGAAGTATCTAAGTTGATTATGTTTTTACATGATGTAACGTTCAGGCTTGTCTATAAATCCTTATGTGTGGTGGTCTAATAGTCTACTGTTGGGTCGCAGACATGCATTGCAGTTTGTAATTTCGTGGGCGTGGTCTACAGGGTGGCCGCGTTGCAGCTAAAATTAACAACGTTCCAGTTGTTCAACTTGTGTCTGCTGTCTGTCATCATTGGAAGATATCCATTGCTTGCAGTTAATTCAACCAAAATTGATCGACTTGCGTGTAAATCAGCATCTTCTGCTTTAGTTTTGTTTAACCTCATGTTTAACTTAATACTACGATTGGGTTGTGTAGGGAATAACTAAAGTGGAATTGGCATTAACCATTTATAGTTCCTAGTAAAAGGAGCACGATAAGTGGGCATGTGCTTTGCCCATACATAGCTTAATGTAACTGTGTCTCTAGTGACCCAAAGTCAGGGCTGCCATATTTGGTATGTCAGGTGTCATAAACCAAGTTTTACAGCCACACATAATACAACATGAATTTGTTCATTATTACTATTTGTGGAGGGGTCACCTAAATGTGTTTTTCTTCCAGGTCCTAAAAATCCTGCAGACACTTAAGGATTTGGATATCACGTTAGATATTCTTGCTGTAAGATGTACAATGTATCTACAGTAACTATTATAGATTTATTGTGTCTTTTGAGTGGTTCAGATGATTAATTTACTAAAAATGTGCATAGGAAACCGGGATTGGCAAAACTGTTAACTCTTTTCGTAAACATGAGCAGGCTGGTGAATTGGCCAAGTCCCTAGTTCGGTATTGGAAGACATTGGTTCCAAAGGACACAATAAGGTATGGCACATTTTGGTCCTAGTTTAGCTTTTGGTTTTATTTGTGCTTAGTATCTTTTTTTTTTTTTTCTCTCCTTGCCTTCAGTAGCACAGTAGATGGTGATATGAATAAGGCTAAATCGGATGACATAAATGGTTCAAAGAATGAGAGTTTGTCAAAAGAAAAACTAAGAAGCAGATGTTTTGATTCTCCTGACAAGAGCAAGGATGCTTCTGATATAGAAATTATAAAAACTGAAAATAGTATTACAGAGAAGAAGAGACTACAAGACAGAGGACAAAAAGATGAGAACGACAACTTCCCAATTCAGCTAAGTCAGATCACAGCAAATGAACATTTGATCAATAAATTGGAACAGCAGGTGGAGGTAACTTATTCCAGTACTTCTAAGAAAAAAAATACTAACTTTGATAAAAGACAAGATACCAGTAAAACTTCTGAAGCTTATCTGGAATCCAAAACAAATCACTTAAGCAATTCTGATGAGGTAAATGTTGGAGAGCATAGAAAACAGCAGCAAAGTAAAAAATCGACCGCGAAACTGTCAGATGAGGCTCTCTCACATGAATCTAATGGAAGAAACGATGCTCTTGAATATGCCAATGGCAAATATTGCTGCAGATCAGAAATGCCTGAAAGCTCGCAAAATGGAAAAGAGAGGAATGCGGTGGAAGGAAAATGGACAGTTAAATCCAAACGTAAATCTGAAAATGAAGAAAAACTGAATGTTACAAACAAAAAGTCAAAGAAACAAATTCAAAATGACCTTGAGAAGCCCTCTATGTCTTTTGAGTCATACCTGAGCTATGATTTGAATGCATCCAAGCGGAAGGAAAGATCTGGAACTAAGAATCTGTGCAAAAAATTCAAGAATGTTGAAAAAGGTCAAACAAAAGAACTGACTAAAAAATCAATAATAAAATCAACCACGTTGTCAACGTCTTCTGACAGTATAATCACCAGCAATGTGGTATGTTTGTTAATCGTCATTAACATATTGCTATGTGTAGACAAGGATGTGAAGTCATGACTCATGTTCCCTCTTAATGTAACAAGGTTAAGCGCTCTGTAATGGACTTTCTCAATACACCTTTACCAGCCTACCTATCTGAATGTGATAATCCATCCTGTACAGACTACTTTGAGGGGAAAGGTGTGTATGGCTAACATATATGTACATAATGATTGAATGAGTTTTCATATTGCTGACATGGTTTGCTTTTCAGTGATGAAGATCCCAGACATTTGTAATGACCCTGAGGAGCCCGTCTTTACTGGTCAAAGACTAAACCGAAAGATGCAAGTCTACTCTGGATCCAAGACAGCCTTCCTCCCAACCATGATGACATTGTATCAGCAGTGTATCCGCACTCTTCAGAACAACATTGATTGTGAGTAGTAGATTTGGCTCTAGTGTAAGTCATGTTAATGCATGTAGTAGGCTAAAGTGAAGGGGAGATAGATCATCATTTATTACTCTTGGGGGGGGGGGGGGGGGGGGGGGGGGGGGGGGGGGGGGGGGGGGGGGGGGGGGGGGGGGGGGGGGGGGG
>JAODUH010001840.1:0-12479 GCA_027564835.1 Typhlichthys subterraneus | reverse complement strand
TGCCATCAGTGTGGGAAGACCTTCAGTCGGTTGTTAGACTTCCAGAGACACCAGCGTGTCCACACTGGAGAGAAGCCATACCACTGCCAACAGTGTGAGAAGACCTTCAATCGGTTGTTAGACTTCCAGAGACACCAGCGTGTCCACACTGGAGAGAAGCCTTACCGCTGTCAACAGTGTGGTAACATTTTCAGTCAGTTGTCAAGCCTCCATAGACACCAGCGTGTCCACAATGGAGAGAAGCCTTACCACTGCCAACAGTGTGGGAAAAACTTCAGTAGGATGTCAACCCTCCAGGATCACCACCGTGTCCACACTGGAGAGAAGCCTTACCACTGCCAACATTGTGAGAAGAGCTTCAGTCAGATGTCAAGTCTCAAGGCACACCAGCGTATACACACTGGAGAGAAGCCTTACCACTGCCAACAGTGTGGGAAGAGCTTCAGTCGGTTGTCAGGTCTCAAGACACACCAGTGTGCCCACACTGGAGAGTACCACTGCCAAAAGTGTGAGAAGCGCTTCAGTAAGTTGGCATCCCTCCAGGAACACGAGCGTGTCCACACTAGAGAGAAGCCTTACCACTGCCAACAGTGTTGGAAAAGCTTCAGACAGTTGTCAAGCCTCCTGAGACACAGGCGTGTCCACACCGGAGAGAAGCCTTACTACTGCCAACATTGTAGGAAGAGCTTCAGTAGGTTGTCATACCTCCAGGAACACGAGCGTGTCCACACTAGAGAGAAGCCTTACCGCTGCAAACAGTGTGTGAAGAGCTTCAGTCAGTCGTCAAGCCTCTACAGACACCAGCGTGTCCACACTGGAGAAAAGCCTTACCACTGCCAACCGTGTGGGAAGACCTTCACTGTGTTGTCAAGCTTTCAGTCACATCAGCGTGTCCACACTAGAGAGAATCTTTACCACTGCCAACAGTGTGTGAAGAGCTTCAGTCAGTCGTCAAGCCTCTACAGACACCAGCGTGTCCACACTAGAGAGACTCTTTACCACTGCCAACAGTGTGAGAGGAGCTTCAGTCAGTTGTCAAGCCTCCAGTCACATCAGTGTGTCCACACTAGAGAGAAGCCTTACCACTGCGAACAGTGTGGGAAGAGCTTCAGTGGGATGTCAAACCTCCAGGCACACCATTGTGTCCACACTGAAGAGAAGCCTTACCTATGTCAACAGTGTGGGAAGAGCTTCATATTCTTGTCAAACCTCCAGACACACCAGCGTGTCCACACTGGAGAGAAGCCTTACCACTGCCAACAGTGTGGGAAGAGCTTCAGATTCTTGTCAAACCTCCAGACACACCAGCGGGTCCACACTGGAGAGAAGCTGTAGGGGTGTAGCTGAATTCAAATGTTATTTGGATAAGCACACGTTTTTAATAGGGCTGTCAAAATAACCTCTTAATTTTGATTAAATACAGAAGAAATAACTCGACAAATAAATGAACTCAGATTAATCTCAATGATGGCTCATTGAGATTCAGTGTGTTGTAATTCACTGTTGCTAACGCAATTTCACAGAGACGGAATACAAACGTCAGAAGTTGAAGATGATATTGCTGATGCCTATAAATAAGCATTACTGAAATCAATGCATCTCAATAAATGTCGGTATCCTTCATGCACGCTCTACTCATGAGCCATTCCTTGTCTAAACCAAACAGTATTTCCATTAGGCCTATACCATAGGTCTGACATGAACAATCTCCATCTGGAGAAGAGGCTGGACATTATTTTTGGTGATGTCATTATGCTGGTTTGGGGAGTGTAGCTGCAGACAAAGGAACATACAGAGTTGCTGAAGAATTACGAGCCACTGGTGTGTTTAATAGAACGTAAATAACTTAACATAGGTAAACCAAGGTGCATAACAGTTGTTCTATCCTACGGGGGATTAACAGCCAACAATAACGGACAAAGAAGAAAATACTGTCCCAGTCTTGTATAGCCCCACATCCATACAGCTGGGATCAAAATATATATCGCTAGATATGGTTAGTAGGGTTAGGTACCGTTCACATTTTAATCGATGCTGGTCCGGTACCTCAAATTCAGTACCGGTACCTTTTTCGGTACTTTACTCCTCTGTAATAATAAAATTTTAATTATGAAATGTTTAATAATGAATTTAAATCAATGCTGCCTATGGAAAAAAAATGACCTGACTGACTCTTTACAAAAAACGTGTTTTAGGAGTTCTGCTTTAGCCTACAGCCTAATTCAAGCATTATTGAACTGTGCCTCCCTCTGTTTTCTCTAACATAACCTAGCGGTATACGCTACGGTATCTTACGTTAGCATGGCACACTCATAGTGACATTAATTTTAGTTAAATCCAAAATAAGGACGTTGTAAATATTGTAGATGTAAGTGCAGTATAGAACTGCCATTGCCTTGACTTCTGTTAACAGAAAATGGAGCAAAAGGCAATTATTAATTTATGCGATTCATTAATCTCATCTAAATCACACAACCTGTAAAAAAAAGAATTTTCTTTTTTTTTATATATATAATTATCTTATTATAATTAGAGGTTTAAATATTATTTCGAACAGATATTTGTAAAAACTAGCATCGTACAATGCATCATTTCACCATTGTCATCACGATGTGCGCATCTGCAATAGTTGCCAGAGAACTAGGGAGATTGTTGAGTTGTGGTGAAAAGTTTACATTCACTTAGGCCTGTCACAATAACTACAGTATTGACTTGTCGTGCGATATATGGACATGACGGTGATGATGTTTCTGACCAATAATATTGTGTTGTACACAATGTGTGTTGCTGACATAACAGTAAAAGTGTTATGCCCTGCTCCTGTGCGACACACAGAGCAGACATTGACAGGTGATACGTGTTTCTGAAGGCTAATGGGTATTTTCATGTTTTTCCAACTGACTTCCAGCCAACTACATTCAGAAGACTAAATGTGAAAATATGGCGTTTTATTTTTTTTCCACTTAAAGGTTTGTTTAGTAGCCTACTTAGCCAAGCAATGAAACTGGTTTAACCAATCACAATGATTAATTAATGTCACATGACCATAGCGGAACAGAGCTGTGTTTAGAATTGGCGAACAGTTTTCCGTTTGCTTTGAGTTCGCCTCAAACGTTTGTAAGCGTAAGTAAACTGTTTGAGGAGGTAGTTCACAGTGCTGCTGGACGAATGGTGACAGTTTAAATCTATTTTATTGTTTACAAAAAAGTTCAAAGTTCAAGCCAAAATGTTAATTACAAATGCACCTCAAAATCATTCTGCTGCTGTTTAGTTTCTACCGGTCGTCAGAAATCATGGAAATGTTTTGCTGCAAACCTGATGCTTATAGTAACCTGGCATTTTACTATTTTCTTAATGTTAACAATTTTCCATTGGCACACTATTTCAAGGCACACTATTACCCACATACTGTAACAATCTCGCAAACATATGAACCCTTTCATCCTAAAATACTGGATGAAGTTACTCCTCCGTCTGGACAAAATCATTGTCGCTGGTGTAGAGGAACACAATGGCACGTAATTCACAGCATTTAACGAAACTGTGTTGGATGTGTTTTGATGACTCAATGTTTTGTTGCTACAGTAGGCTACTATATATTAATAAACAGTTTCCTGTGTTTCAGTTAATGTACCTCTCCCATTCCAAGCTGCTTCATTCTTCATTGAAAAAAAATCTTAAATTTGCTCAACCATCACCTTAATAAAGTAGCAGAAAATCCAGACCTCTTTCAATTTCCTCCAATAGCATGTAAAACTTTCATGGACGCTTAGCCTAGTTGACAATAACAAATAAAGTAATATTGAAACGTAAATCATCCACCTGCTTTTTTAAATATTTATAATTACCTTGAGGAGGACCTTTTTAAAAAATTGTGAACTATTCACTTTACACTGTCACTTTCCATCCTCAAGCGCACTAGACCCTGATGTGTTAAGTAACTACAGACAAATGTTACATTGGTTTTGTAAATAAAGTTCTGGACAAACTAGTTTTAACAGTTAATCATCTAAGTGCGTGTTATTTTTTAAATATTCCAATCTGGTTTTTGTACGCAGCATAGTACAGAAACGGCACTCCTAAAGGTTGTAAACTACTTTAGGATTAACACGGACAATAAGCTGCTGTCTATTTTTGTCTATTTTGGTTCTACTTGATCTAAGTTTGACACCATTGTCCATACAATAATTTTAGATAGTCCAACCCATTTTTTAAGTCTATCTGGTGTAGTTCTAAAACTGGTTTAAGATTTCTCAGAGGCAGAACATTTTTTTGTTGATCGTGGAGACCATAATTCAGACACAGTAACAAGGTTCAATTCTTGGCCCTATATTGTTTAATCTATACATGCCTGCACTTGGTTCTATTAATAGAAGGCATTGTATTTCCTTTTATTGTTATGCCAATGAAACGCAATGTTATTTCTCTATATCCCCTGATGATTTTAGCCCTATTGATGCATTGATTAAAGGCATCAGAGATATACAAATATGAATGTTCCAAAACTTCTTGCAATTAAATAACGATAAAACAGGTTTTGATTACAGTGACAAGGTTCAAAGATAAATTAAACACATTTTTTACTATTTACGGAACATTTCAAAGAATGGTCCACTTCTCTCCCAGGCAAACACCTAGAGGAACATTCATGTATTTATTTCCAGCATAAATGACTACAGCAACTCCATACTGTCTGGCCTAAAGATTATTAGCAAACTACAACTAATTCCAAATGCGGCTGCATGTGTTCTTACTTAAGAAAAAAAGAACACGCCTATTTGGAAGATGTTACGCTGGCTGCCTAGCGCATTTTAGAATTGACTATAAAATTGACCTTTAGATTTTTAAAGCATTACATGGCCTTGCACCTGAATTAATTACTTACTGATGTGGTTTCAATATACGTTCCCAGTAGGTCCCTTAGATAATCTGGTACTGGTCTCTAACCGTCCCTAAGGTCAGGACCAAAAGGTTTGGTGAAGCATCTTTTAGCCATTATGGACCGATTGTATGGAACAGTCTGCCAGACTATTTGAGATGCAGATAATATGGACATTTTCAAAAAATATCTTCAGATATAATTTTTGCCTGGCCTATGTTGATTTGCCCTGATTTTATGTAGATATATTTTGTTTTACTGTGTTAACAAGTTACTGTATATTCATAGGTTATCTCATAATTCTTCATGTATTGAATGTCTATGGATTTTTTAAAATACATTTTAATGTATTTCATTGTTTAACTGTTTATATTATACAATATATAATTGTTAAAGCACTTTGGCTTTTTTTTTTTGTAGGAAGATGTGCTTTACAAATAAATTTGATTTGATTCCACCCATGTCTTTTCTTGTCTGCCCTTAAGATGACTATCATTTATCACAATTATTTCTGGGACAATATATCAGCCAACAAAAATAGTTATGACAGGTATACATATACACTTGTAAAGAACATGTATGTCATGGCAGTTTGAGTTTCCTAAAATGTCTACAACATATTTTTCTATGATGGAATCATTGGAGCACATACTTTGTCACAAAAACAGCCATGACATTTTATTAATTTAATATGGGTCTTCTGTGACTAAAGCTACTGGGTCACAAATATGTACCTTGGACACTTTCACCTCAATTAGTAGCTTTTGGTAGCCATCCACAAGATTCTGGTTGAAATTCTTGACAGATTTGGTGCAGTTAAGCTAAATGTGCTGGCTTTCTGACAGCCTTGTTTCTTAAATTAAGCAAAGTACACATGTTTTCAATGGAGTTCAAGTCAGGACTTTCCGATGGCCATTCATTCTAAAACAAATTCTGGCCTGATTTAGCCGTTCATTTACCATGAATGTGTTTGTGTTAATGTTTGGGGAAGGAATGTTCCCAGTGACAAATTGTCTTGTCTGTTAAACATTTTAATCTTGGACTAGTCGTCTAGCCTAAAAATACCAAAACACTCAGAAAACCGTCTCAATAAGGTTTAACATTGTCAGCGTGTGAAAAGTTATAGTAGCTTACGGTACGACAGTGCCAATACAGCTCCGTTATTCACAGGTAGCGGAATGAGAGGTTTATTATACTCTCACCTTATATTGATTCTGTATGCCTATCTGCTATTTATAGCTTACTTTACTTCCATAGCTTTAGCCTGGAAAAAATATATTTAGCCTATCTTAAACAAAGGTGAACAGTCAGGATCCTGACAGAATTTAGACTTTTTATTTAATATTAAATGCAGTTGTTCTGTAAGGTAAAATCCAAAGCATAGAGGTTGTGAATCCAGCTTCGTTTGATATCTGTTTCGTTTGGATAATGCATGACGCTGCACTGCAAATTTAAACCCTGTCGTCTTCTGCGAGTGGCAACATAAAACTTTGCTGCTTGAGTTGTCTGCTTCCTCGCTACTAAGAACCAGGAACGCATGGAAAATCAAGCGCTACCAACTCCACGCGCAGAGTGATTGTGTTGCGTGTTTCATGTGCAGAAGAGACTGACTGAGCCACTACTTTAAATAAATTAAAAAAACACAAAAATAAAACTTGTTTTACCGACTGGTATTTATGGTGTCGACTAGCGATGGTCCCAGCGTTTAACCTTTTAACCAACTAATCCCTAGTTTGGGGTCATTGTCCAGTTCGACTGGTAGCAAAACAGCCCCAGAGCATAATCCAACCACCACCGTGCTTGACGGTAGGTATGGTGTTCTTGGGGTTAAAGGTTTTAACTTTTGTCCTCCAAACATTTCTGGTCACTGAGGCCAAATAGCTAGATTTGTTTTGTTTCATCTGACCAGACCTTTCCTCCAGAAAGCTTTTTCTTTGTCCATGTGATCAGCAGCAACCCTCAGTCAAGTCTTGAGGTGCCGCTTTTGGAGCAAAGGCTTCCTTCTTGCACAGCAGCCTCTCAGCCCATGGCAATGTAAAACACGCTTAGCTGTGGACACTAACACGTGTGTTCCAACAGCTTCTACTTCAATGCAGACCTGCTTTTTGGTGGGTCTCGGTCTACCCCTGATCATCCTGACTAACTTTCCCGCACCAGTAGATGATGCCTTGCATGGTCTTCCTGATCGTGGCAGTGACGCAACTTATACTGTTGTTGTCATGGTGGATTGTGTGACCTGTAGCTGATTTGAAATGGCTAAAAGTGACTTTCCTGAATTAATGATCTGCTTCTTCAGTCCGTGCTGAGTTCCTTAGACTTGCACATCAAAGAGTTGGTGGTTGAGTCTAATGAGCCATATGTAAATGGGCTCATAAGTCACCATCTTAGTTAAAGATATGTTCTTTGCATGTGCATGTAAACTGTAACTAGTTAACATTACATAAGATCGAATTTACAGTTCAATGTTCATTTTCTCTCAATGCTCAAGGCTGATACCTCTCAAGGAATCATCATCTTATCGTTGTGGAGAGGTTTATGTGTCCCTATGACCCTGAGAGCTGTATTGTCTGGAGCCTTGTGCTCCTGGTAGGGTCTCCCAATGCAAAGTTGTCTCAGGTGAGGGGCCAGACTAAGAATGGTTCAGAAGACTCTTCATAAAGAAACATGAGAGAAGTTACCCTGCCTGCTGGAATCCCGGGAAGCCCGGTCTGGAGCCAGGCACAAAAGGAGGACTTGCTGACGAGCGCCTGGTGGCTGGGTTTGCCACGGGGCCCCTTTTAAGGGCAATCCAATCCCTTTATGTCCAAAGCTAGAACTACAACGCAGAGATTTACGCTCGTGCGTGTGGAAGTGAATGCTTATCAAAAGAAATTGATAGGTTGCTGGTTGACTCTTTGGTGTAGCCGCTGGAGTGACCACTCCTATCAACCAAAACCCGACGCGCTATCAACTTTTCTAGTGATTCAAATTTTGAATCGGCAGCGAGAGGTGAAGGAAATTTCTAGCATTTCCACCAATCAGAATCTAGGAAAAGGCTTTTCAGGGTTTCTTGCAGAGTAATATCAATATAAAAAACACAAAACCCTAATAACAGTGGGAACAATACTTTTTTCAAAAGCCCAAAAACACCTAAACTGTTTCCTGGACTGGACTGCTTTTATATAGTGCTTTTACCCAAAGCACTTTACAGAATTTTGCCTCACATTTACCCATTCACACACAAATTCATAAACCGATGGTGATTGCTGCCATGCAAGGTGCAACCAACCACCGGGAGCAGGGAGTAGGCTGTCGCTAGAGGACGCCAAGTCGCTAGTCCACAGTGTAGTTCCAGCTCAAAGCAAGAGCTGTGTACGGATTCTCTGTAATAAGTCGGACTCGTTTCAGGTGGGAGTTGGTCTTCGTTAGGGCTGCGCTTTTTTACCAATGCTGGTTGTGATATTCATGGACAGGATATCAAGGTGTAGTCGTGGTGGGGAGGGGTTACGGTTCGGAAGCCTAGGGATCTCATCACTGCTTTTTGCAGATGATGTGGTCCTGATGGCACCATCGGTCCGTGACCTCCAGCACTCACTGGATCTGTTCACAGCCGAGTGTGAAGCGGCTGGGATGAGGATTAGCACAGCTAAATCCGAGACCATGGGTCTCAGGAAACCGATGGAGTGCCTACGCCAGGTAAGGAATTAGTCTTTACCTTTAGTGAAGTAGTTTAAGTACCGCACAGGCTTGTTTGCGAGTGAGGGTACTATTGAACGGGAAATTGGCCAGAGAATCGGAACAGCGGGAGCGGTATTGCAATCGATTTAACGCAAAAGAGAGCTGAGCTGAGCTCTCATCTTTCTCTTCTATGATTAAGTATGAACTTTTGTTCCACGTCTGTTGAAATCGTATTTTATGAAATATTAGAAAGAAAGTTGAGTGTATGTCACTATGGGAAGGTTTATGGAGCACAGTTGATCTAGTTTATACGGGGTTCCCACCTGATAGAAAATTCAGTGAATAAAAAATAGGTTATTGTGTGATATCATAGAGCCGATTAGTTTATTAAAGTGTGTGTGTGTGTGCGGGGTGGGTGGGTGTAGGTCTGGTTCTGTGAGGACAGTCAATAATATTTTGCACTAGCTGCCAATTCATAACACAACTGTAATTTCAGACAATGCCTGGAGTTTTAAAAGTTAATTTGAAGAAACACAATGACACAGTGGGAGTCAGAAACCCAGACCATTCTACTATACAGTGTTATTACTTTTATATCTGTTTTGTATATTACGCCTATTATCAACCTGTTTCAAAATGCAGTGAATGTGGGTGTGTAGATGGAAGGATTGCTACTTCTGTGAACATTTAGCCAGTGCAACATATCAACATAGTTGGCATGCAAGTGACATTATTTATAATCGTTGTAAGTGAATATTATCTGCTCCTCTCCAGATAACAAACAGCTCTTAGTCTGTAAACAGGAGGGGAGCCCCAGTCTGGACCAGGAGGAACCAGAACTCCCCCACATTAAAGTGGAACCAGAGGAAGTGTGGACCAGTCAGGAGGGAGAGCAGCTTCAGGGCCTGAATGAGACTGATATCAAGATCACTAATATTGTCTCCATCAAGAGTGATTATAAAGAGGAACCATCACCACAGTCTGTCTCTACAGATCAGAGAGAAACTAAGACTGAAGATAGAGATGATGATTGGAAGGAGCCAGGTTTAAACACTCTGACATCAGAGAAGAGACGGAGAAATCAAGGTTTGTTGTTTTTCCAGTCTTCTATTTCACTACACTGGTGTCCCAGAAGGGAATGGAAGACATAATGTGAACACCAGGGTCTGGAAATGTGGGAGGGACACACACACACACAGTATTTAAAAAAGGTTTAATATCTGGAATGGTAGATTTCTTGATTAACTCAGTGCTGCACCTCTACAGGATCTCCATCAGTCACTGCTGTAGAGGACAGAAGGCTCCACTCTGCTGTCTCTCAGCCAATCACAGCTTCTGGAAGAAAACCCAAGAGAGCAATATCTTGCAGCTGCCAAGAGTGTGGGAAGAGCTTCAGTAGGCTTTCAAGCCTCCAGACACACCAGCGTGTCCACACTGGAGAGAAGCCTTACCCCTGCCAACAGTGTGGGAAGAACTTCAGTAGGTTGTCAAGCCTGAAGACACATAAGCGTGTCCACACTGGAGAGAAGCCGTATCACTGCGAACAGTGTGGGAGGAGATTCCGTCTATTGGCACACCACCAGACACACCAGCGTGTCCACACTGGAGAGAAGCCTTACCACTGCCAATACTGTGGGAAGAGCTTCAGTCAGTCGTCAAGCCTCCAGGTACACCAGCGTGTCCACACTGGAGAGAATCCTTACCACTGCCAACAGTGCGGGAAGATCTTCTTTGTGGTGTCAAGCCTCCGGGAACACCAGCGTGTCCACACTGGAGAGAAGCCTTACCACTGCCAACAGTGTGGGAAGAGCTTCAGTCAGTCATCAAGCCTCCAGAAACACCAGCGTGTCCACACTGGAGAGAAGCCTTACCACTGCCAACAGTGTGGGAAGAGCTTCAGTCAGTTGTCAACCCTCCAGAAACACCATCGTGTCCACACTGGAGAGAAGCCTTACCAATGCCAACAGTGTGGGAAGAGCTTCAGTGTGATGTCAAACCTCCAGACACACCAGCGTGTCCACACTAGAGAGAAGCCTTAGGCCGCATATCCACCAAAGCGTTTTTCCTCATCTGTTAACGCCGGTCGTTTTGCTGAAAAAGCCCAACTGGCAGCGCAAGGAAGAGCTTTTGTGAAGCGCAGTGTTTCTTCCAGCTGAGACGCTTTGGTTGCTATGAAACAGAATCTTTTCATTTGTAATATTCTATAAATTATTTTTTGTGTTCGTATTGTTGTGGTAGTCCGGGGATATCATCTGACTATCAACTTCTCCATTGTTGCTGTCGTTGTGTTCAACAAGTAGGATGTGACGGTTGCTTGTATTGTTTGACCCGCCCCTTCATCGCTGCGATGGAAACAGTGATGGGCGCTTTAAGCATTTCACCTAAAGTTGAACATTTTTCAATTTGAGAAAACACTGCACCCGGCGTTCAGCCTGAAATAAACGCTCAGCGCCCAATGTGGAAAAAATGCTTAGCACCACGCCATGCCCCTGCCGTTTCTAGAAGCCTGGAAAAAGCGCCGCTCCCATTGGAATCAATTGAGAAATAACGCTGGCTTGAGGAAAAAAACGCTTTGGTGGACACAAGGCTTTACCACTCTTAACAGTGTGGGAAGAACTTCAGTAGGTTGTCAACCTTCCAGAACCACCAGCGTGTCCACACTGGAGAGAAGCTGTAGTGATCCATACCACAGACCCCATCCTCCCCCAGAAGGAGAGCACATCGGACACTAAACAGGCCTGCTCTGGTTTTTCAATCTGCGAGGACCCTTCGTCTCCCCCTTAACCTTAGAACCGCGACGGGGTACATTTTACTTGTGGAGATTTTTCAATTGTACATAACTCTGTTTCAATTATATATTGAAGTTCCCCAGTCTTTGACTTTTACTAAAATGGTGTTGTGTTCACTCCGTATAGTTAAATATAGTAAAGATAAATCCAGATTAAAAACACGGGCAGTTATACCTATAAAAGACACACCGGGTCAAATTTAGCCACGATGTTTATTTTTGTGCAGCCGCCTATTTAGTCATTCAAGTTGCTAAGCGACGATATACAAAGTGTGTGTGTGATCGAAATCTACATAATTCATAACAATAGATTCTCACAGGGTCAGCTGGCCACACAATGCGTAACATTTGAAGAAACAGCTTTTATGTCTCTCTGATGTTGCAGTTAGGAAGTGTACACTGGCTTAAGTGCGCATAGCGTGTAGTATGAAGCATTCTCGGATGTGACACTTGTCATAAATTGAATGTGCTTCTTTGTCAGGGATGCATACTGGGGAAATAACAGTGAGAGATGGAAAGTTTCTGGTTCGAACAATGGTTCAATTCATTTCTCATCTAAACATTGTCAAGTATAACCGATTTCAGGAGACCCTGGGCTTCCTTTTGCTTATAAGGAGGCGACGACGACGCGCGATGCGGGTACACCACAGACACATTTGCGATCATATGACGTGTAGATTCATACAGAACTGCGTTTTATGGTACAGACACTACTGACATGGACGAACAGCTGTTCCCAACTAAAGCAAAGTGCTGCTAGCCGACTTGTTAGCCGACATGCCTAACAAGTGGGATCTTTGAACTTGGGATGCTTTCACCAATAGCCTATATTTGCGTGTTCTTAAAGAAGTAATTTCATGCTACTTTTCACTTGTTGACACAGTTCCTTGACTTCAAAATGCAATGTAGTTGACAAGCTTAGGTGAAAATACCACATAATTTATGTGGAATAGCACCATCATACCAAAACTCTTTCAGTAGAGTTGGGTATCGTTTGAATTTAATCGATTCCGATTCTGCTTATCGATTCCGGTTCTTATCGATTCCCAGTTTTGATTCCATTATTTTTGGGAGAAGCAATACAACATATTTCAAGATGGAAAATGTCCTGACTTTTCATTTAGGCTATAATCAGTCAAATCAAGGTCAATGACA
>JAODUH010001839.1:0-12480 GCA_027564835.1 Typhlichthys subterraneus | reverse complement strand
CCCAGTAGAACTATGGAGTCCCCTACTGGAGCCCCATACAGGACTCCATTCAGGGTCTCCAAGAAGGCCAAATACTCCGAACTGCTGTTCACACAGACAACAGTCAGAGTTTTCCACCCCACCACCGGTAGACGCAGGAGCGCTCGTCTACCGGGGTGAACTCCAACATAGCGGCGCTCAGCCGGGGACTTGTGAGTATCCCCATACCCACCCAGCGCCTCACACCCTAGGCAACTCCACAGTAGAATAAAGTCCATCCCCTATCTAGAAGTACGGTTCCAGAACAAAGACTGTGTATAGAGGTAAACCCCACCAGATCTAAATGGTAGCGCTCCACCTCCCGCACAAGTTCTGGCTCCTTCCTGAACAGCGAGGTGACGTTCCACGTCCCCAGAGCCAGCTTCTGCTGCCCGGGTCTGGTCAGTCGAGGCCCCTGACTTTCCCAGCCACCCATGTGGCAGCGCACCCGACCCCAACTTTTCCTCCCACGAGTGGTGGGCCGATAGGATGGAGAGGGAGGCTCCACGTTGCTTTTTTGGGCTGCCCTCAGGTTCATAGGGTCACCCAAACCTCTCCACCACGATAAGCTGATGGTTCCCAGAGAGGTAATATATGATAGATGTCTGCAGATGAATTGTCATAAAATATGTGAAGCTCAGACTTTGCATAGTATATAGTTGAATAACGTAAGGAGACAAAAAGGCTCCATTCAATTTCCGGATCAGGTTCAGCTCTGTGTGTGTGTGTGTGTGTGTGTCTGTGTGTGAAAGGGTTAAACTCATAACGTATATTGTCACCGTTTGTGGAGTCTATCTGCTTTGTATTCGTCCCTGCTCATGTCAACACTGTTCAGTTGATTCTATCGCAGCCAGCCTGCTTTTGTTGTTGTTACAGATTTGATTGTAGACTGACATCAGTCAACAATGGTACACTTTGAATTACATTTCATGTATGTCAAAGTTATATAATGACTGTAGACCTGCAGTCCATCTGACCATGTGAAAACCAGACAGGTGAACCTATATCGATGTTGTGGTTTCCCTGTGTGAAAGCCGCTGAATTGGTTGAACACACCATCTTTGCGTTTGTTTGCCATAAACATGTAAGCAGACAGTGAAATGCCATCGACCACAATGTGACCTGCAAAAATTTAATCTTAAAATGAAATATCTTCAAAAATATGATATATTCAATTAAGGCATTAAATGCTTATTGTTTTTTGTCTGACAAGATTCTTCTTTCAAAAAATCTTGCCAAGTGACATTTTCTGTGGCTGAAATTCAATTCGTTTTGTGAGGGCCTTTCCTCTAACACTGTTCAATACTTGCCAAGAATTATAGATGATGGATCACAGAGAGATGACAACACCATTTCCTATACAGCGCCCGTACAGACATAATAGGAAATTGAGTGCTATCAAAGAAGTAAAGGTTGGAAGAAGTGATCTTCTGTGAAGGACAGATGATTTGAAATGCAAATAATTTCTGTGTCAATTAATCAATCACACAACAGCTGTCATACTGTATTTTGAATACTGCACTTGAGCTACTGTGAATCACAATAGTCAAGAATCAATTTAGTTCTCCTCATATTCTCTTGTATGCCACTTGACATACAGGAACTATCCCACGAATGTCGTACCAGATTTAATAACCATCAGAACTTCCAAGGAATCTAAATCAACTGAGCTGATGGAAACATTGTTGTATTAAATTCATAAGGTATAACAATGGAAATGATAAGCCTGTTAGTTCAACATTCATGGCTACGTTGGACTGCAAATGACACAAAAGCTGCATGTGACAAACATCGGTCCTTGTAAATCCACTATACAAATTGTGGAGCAAAGGTTCAGCGTTCAGCAGAATATTCTGATCAATGTCACGAGTCCCATGTGAGTTTCTGTGGTGGAACAAGGCCGGTGCCTTTTCTTCTAGCCAATGTACTGCTTTTAGACAAGTGTTTCATAATCTCAATGGAGGATGATAAGCACTAAATTGCTATGGTTCATGAATATATAAAAAATCATATCCTTTCAATTAAATAATAGGAAGGAACAAAAACATGTTTGTACAGTGAGGTGAAATAAAGAAGCACTAATACAGGGGCATTTTGGTGCCCCTGATCAACGTATTGGCTGTAAATAAAACAATTTGTTAAGCCTGGGTCAGTGACATAAAGCTTATTTAACACTGTCAATATTCCCAAAACAGCATTTTTATGTCTAAAGTGGCAGAACGTCTAGAACACGAGAGCAGAAAAACATCTATCTGTCTTGCTTGTCACCGTATCAGATAAGAACTTTCCAATAACTCTGAGAAGATTGAGACATTGCAGTGTTACACATAAGTGTTGTGAGGTGTTGATTATGTAAAAGCCCCATACGTCCCTCTGCATTACATTGTCATCATCTTCCTCATTTTCTGCTGTGAGGCAAGGTAACATCCAGGCTACTTCACACAGAAACAAATGGAGTCTGTCAGATCTCTGGCAGGTTTGCCAGGGGGCCTGTTGACACGGCGTAGACATCAGTCAGATTGATGTCACACCCTCTACGTAGGAAAGTGACGTGGATGGCACGTTTTCTGACAGTTTGCCTCTGTTTGTCAAGCATTGTGCTGTAAACGGTGTGTGATTCAGGGCTGCGTGTCTGGGTGAGATAATTAATTATTAAAACCGTAATTATGACTTTACATATTTCTTTCTGTGAAAAGCAGTTCCACTGCTGCCTTGTCACAAGCATGCTGACATCACATTTGCCTTTCTTCCTTTTCCTCTCTAGGACAAGAGTCGAACAGGAAATGAGCATTGAAAAAAAATATTCAATAGTGTGGTGGCGACAGGAATGTGACTGTCATAGTATATAAGAACATATACATTTTCTTCTTTTCAGTTATTTCTGTCTTTATTTTTATAAGAAACCGTGCATAATGAGCCCACATTGTTTTAGTTTGAGTTGCTGGTTCTTACAGACAAGATCATACATTGTTCCTTTAATGTTGCACAAAAGGGTTTTGAGTTTTATAATCTTTCCAGCCCCGTAAACCCTTAACAGGCAGCATTTTGACAGTAATGCTGCCAAAATGCTGTTTTTAACAGTAGCCGACTTATCTAACAGAACAATACCTGAAAACAGCAAGTGTTGCTAAGCAGTGTTGCTAAGTTTCTCACCAAATTCCTCTGTATAAGTGTGATGTCCGACTTTGTCAATGAGTTAGGTAGTATCAAAATGCCTTTCCTGTCAAGTAAAGTTGTTTTTATCATTCTCAGTGTCAAATTGTGACAATTAGGGAGATATGTGTTTAGTTTTTTTAAACCCTAAGAGCTTATCGATCAGCTATTCTAATTTGTTTGGTAATAACATTTAGTTATGTTTTACATAACCAATTTGATTTACACTGCAAAACAAAATGCATTCAGGGTATTATTTATTCTTGTAACCATTTATTAAAAACTGTTGACATTTTCAGTTGAAACTTTATTAAGCTTGGTTCAACCTTGTAACCCCAAATTTCCACCAGGTGCGTTCTGGCTCTGTCACGGAGCTCTTTTCAATGCAAGTGAACCACCAAAGTGTCCCAGGAGCATCTCAGGAGCATCCCAGGAGCATCTCAGGAGCGTCTCAGGAGCGTCTCAGGAGCGTCTCAGGAGCGTCTCAGGAGCATCTCAGGAGCATCTCAGGAGCATCTCAGGAGCGTCTCAGGAGCGTCCCAGGAGCGTCCCAGGAGCGTCTCAGGAGCATTTCAGGAGCGTCTCAGGAGCGTCTCAGGAGCGTCTCAGAAACGGCTCTCCGCTCAGCTCCGCTAAAACTAGGCAGCAGTTCTATTTTTTAGATGGAGACGCTTCTGGGACGTTCCTGAAAGTGCCAATAAGACAGAACTCATAATTTTGGTTTGTTGCTATGGAAACTCAGCAAAAACAAAACAAGACGCTCCGTTTCTGACACGCTGCCGGTGGGGCAGGATGCGGTGTAGATGACGGAGCAAGAACGGATCGCTGACGTGACGGAACAGAGACGTACCCGGTGGAAATCAGGCGTTAGACGCTCAAGCAAAACAATAGACAATTCTCTACATACAAATGACTGAGCGTACATACGAATGACTACTGTACTGAGTACTGTATAATTCAATGTATTCCAATTCTAGGGTATATATATATATATATATATATATATATAGGGCTGTCCAGAATACCATTTTGCAGGTTTCGAATACTTGATGGTATTGCCAAATGAGTATTAATACTCTTCAAAAACACCATTAAAAACACTCAACTATAATTAATAAGTATAACAGAAGTAATCTTCGATTGCTACCTTCAGTGAGCACACATGTAAACATAGCCATGCGCTCAAACCTCCTGTATTACCCAATAAGTAGACATGATGAGTGTGTTTTGAATGAACAGCCTTGCTCTCTTCTTACAAACAGAGACAATTGCAATCAATTGTGTTGATGACAGTGTAGGGCAGACAATTACATTTCAGCATGTGGGTTTATATGAACAGTAGGGATTAATGGGAAACATGCATGCATAATGTTAAAAAACTAATACTCGAATCCCCCAATATTTCAATCGAATACGTACCCAATGAATAAATACCATATATATACATATATATATATATATACGAACTCAAGTATTGACCAATGCGTGTAAAGCAACAGTCAGCTGACCCAGCAACGTGACAGGTGTCCTGCCTGAACTTCCGCTGTGCTTTAATTATGAAATATTAATAATAGTTATGTTTTTACTGGTGTTTTTGAGATTTGTATTTCAAAGCTGTTAAATGGTATTCGGTACCTGGAATAACTCCCACCTGGGAACACACCTCCCGCAGTACAGCATCAACGTTTGTCTGCCAAGAGCTTGTGTGTTCGCAGACGTTGGCAATGAACTCAAAGCAAAAAATAAATAAAATATAATGAAAACATTCTGCAAACGTTTGCCATTTTGAACGCACCTCAGCCATCACCCCCCCCCCCACACACAGCCTGTTCTGCCGTATCTGCTTGACACTGACACTGCACACGCAGAAATGGTGTGGCCATGTGGTGTGCACACACAGCAAGTTGTCTTACACCGTGATGAAACAAGGAGCGAAGATCCTCGCTCTCAGATTGGCCACTGCCATCTGGGGTCTGTGTGAGTACGTGTGTGTGTGTGTGCGTGTGTGTGCAATCGCCTGGCCTGTGTGTTACATTATGAGTCACTGAGTTCACAATACAGGGCACACACACACGCACACAGTGGGAAGGGGGGGTTGGGGGAGGGGGGGTTACTACATTGTGGCTTCCAGCTGCTACCAGTCAACTAATGTGCTGCTTGGAAAACGCCGGCGGCGGCACTGGGAGAATTTCCGCCGCAGAAAGACGAATGGGTTTCAGTGAGCCGAGCTGTCAGGCCGTCATGAACTGCTGTCTGCATGTCGTATTGTGCCTCTCAGAGGCCCAGGTACATTAGAGGCTGAGAAACAGCAGTATGAAGGCACACGCACGCACACACGCGCACACGCACACACGCACGCACGCACAGGCAGAAATAAAGGCACATGCACACACACACGCACGCACGCACAGGCAGAAATAAAGGCACATGCACGCAGACACACACACTCACACCAAAACTACTCTGCCTTCAATGCCATAGGGTGCTCCCACCAGAAGCTCCGCCCCCACCCACATATCAGAAATGCATTGCTAAGGCTGGGATGTTGTTGTGGTGTGGTGCGGTCAGCGCCACTTTGTTTGTGTTACTATTTACAGAGCCAGGGCTGAATAGAAGTGTTATTGTTTCAGAATATTTTTTTCAGCACACACAGAACGGTAAGATTTTGCACGGAGATATTTGGTGAGTTTGATGAAACGTCTATTATCTTAGAATCTCTGAATATACCTTTAAAGCCTGCCTCTCACCTGGCACCAGGGTTGGGTAGGTTACTTCTTAAATCTAATCCATTATATTTACTAGTTACCAGACTAAAATTATAATCAGTAATGTAATTTGTGGATTACCTAAATTTAGTAACATAATCTGATTACTTTCCATACTTAGATTACTTCATGCCTAAACATTGTTCATTGAAATGCCACCGAAAGCAATTTACTGCGTTGGCGCGCTAAAACCTTGTCTTGTTTTGAGTGTTCATGATGCTCAGGGGATCATATTAGAGTTGGACTTACTTTCAATTATTGATTGACCTTAATGAAGGGTTAAAAAGAGCAGCCGATTGTTTGTGCATTTCTCTTCTGCAAACTTCCATTTTAAATTTGAAAGTAGTCCTAGAAGTAATAATTTCATTTTTAGAAAAAAATGCCTGCTTACACTATTTTAATTGATTAATTATTTAAAAAATTTACTTATTTAAAATGTAATTTATTGTAATGGATTACAACTACTGTTTTTTAGTAATCAGTTGTTACATGTTACATGTAACACTGCCTGTGTGAGCTGATTCCCCCTCGCGTGACCCCCGTTCTTCGACTGATTACCAAGGCAACGTGTCCAGACCCCTCTCTTAATCAGCAGTAGTTAACACAAGTGAACCCCCCCTCCTCAGAAACATTTGACATTGCCTGCTGAATGTGCGTTGCTACAACTGTCTGCATCGCTTCATCGACTTAATGTAGCTCTACCGTCATTTCCAAACTAAAACTGGACTGTAACGCCATCGCACCTGCCCACCCCCACTGGTCGCTGATTGGTTCAACCTCCAGGGTGGCTGTGTGAACGCTAAAGCGACCAGAGCACACATTTAGCAAAGAGCAAGTCGTGCAGAGCCAGGCTCATGACAATAGGGACTCAGATCTGAACTCTTTTATGTAACAGATTATTGGTAGCCCTTATAATTCTCCTACAGTTCTACAGTTTGTGCGTGCGTGCGTGCGTGCATGTGTGGTTTGAGGGTAAAGAGACACCGCTGATTTTGGTCTGAATATCTTCCTTCCTCCCGTTGCAGCTCATAAACCACTCTAGTATACAGTGCCAAACATAAACAGTGAGCTCGAGAGGGCATTTTGGTGTTCCTGGGAGCGCTGTGACGCTCTCGTAGAGTGTACCTAGAAATGCTTCAGCGCACCATCAACGGGGTTCAGCTACTGTGCAAACCCCATTTGCCCCGACAGCAGCGTGTGAAAAGCCATTTTGTTAACGGGCGGCTGATTAGAAAACATCCGTTGGACAAGTGCCGCGTGTTTCTGGCACGTAAATTGTGGCACAGTTCAAAGGCTAGGCGCTGCTGATTCTACGACGCTGGCAAGCCAAGAGCGACTTAGGATTTTCCAATGTGCTGCCACGTTTCCACAGTTCCCATAGAGACGTGTCATTCAAAGGCATCATAAAAGGGGTTTACGCTGCGTGCGCCATTCATCCCAGTGAGCCATGCAGCTCTTGAACTGTGGTGGAGCAGTGACTCCTCTACACCAGCAGGGGGCAGCACTGAGCAGCGGACAAATGCGACTGCTAAAATAACTGATGCCTGCATATACTAACTGTATAATAATAATAATAATAATAATAATAATAACAGCAAATTAAACTTATATAACATGTTTCTGAGTACTCTTAGAGAATGCCAGACTGAGTCCAGAGACTCTTTTTCAGCTGAGCCCTGTTTATAACACATTTAAACTGCAGTATAAGAAACTAACGAATAAAAAAAAAACTAAAATCCAATTCACAGGAAGAGCGTGTGTGTGTGTGTGTGTGGGCGTGCGTGCATGTGTGTGTGTGTGTCTGTGTGTGCGTGTGGGCGGGGGGTTAAAGCAGACTAACAACAGCACAAAACAACAACGACAAGAAGGTCATTCCTTTGACCGGCCTCTACCAGTCTGGTGAAACAGTCCTTGGCTCCTGTCAGTCAACAGAACCGGTAATGCATGGTCTGTGCCCAGGTGCTCTTGGGGGGGGGTTGGCTGAAGACCTCTCTAGCTGCAGCTTGGTGATGAATGTCAGGGGGACGGAGTTGGTAGCGGAGCTCCCCCGTTTACACAAAGAGAAATAAATAAAAGTTCTCACTGTTATTAGGTTTTTGTGTTTTTAATATTGATATTACTCTGCAAGAAAGCCTGAAAAGCCTTTACATAGATTCTGATTGGTGGAAACGCTAGTGATTTCCTTCATCTCTCGCTGCCGATTTAAATTTGAATCGCTAGAAGAAGTTGATACAGCATCGGGTTTTGGTTGATAGGAGCGGTCGCTCCAGCGGCTACACCGAAGAGTCAACCAGCCTGGCGATTTCTGTTGATAAGCAGTCGCTCAGACACTCAGCTTTACACCTTCACATTTCAACCCCTCCCCCCCCCACCCACACACACACCCCGCTCGGGGCCCCATAGAATTGACGTTTTGTCGCATCTAAATCACGTTCACATCAGCATTGCCAGCACCTGTCAGCAGCGAAGGACGTGAGAACAGAAATCACCTCACTACAGTAATGAAACAGATGCTGCTTCTGTTGCACCTTTGCACTTGCCTGTTTCCCTCTGTGTCGCATGACAGTTTACCTAAAGGTGGTATTGGACGATTATGGTGTCCTCATATTCCTGCTTTCATGGTAAATAGACTTGTACGTCTTGAGAAGTAGTTTTTTTTTGTGTGTGTGTTCTTGTCTTAGCAAATCAACACCAAGGTGTAGACACATTCCAAACATGCAGATAAGGTTCGGTGCCAATTATGTCCACAGTTCTTCTGAGTTAGATGAGGAATAATTGCAGGGTACAAAACCATTTCTCTACCTAGGATGAAAAATGGCAGAAACTCAAGGTTTCACAAGCAGGGTTTGCTAGTGCCAAACAAAAGTTGGCACTAGGAAGGAACGAATCGATAAACTTGTAAGATCAATGATTTTCAAGGATATGCTGCCGCTAAATTTTGCAGAAGGTGACGGCCTTCGAGATCGCATGGCATTCTGTGGGCCGGAATATATATCGTTCCTTCATGTCCTCCGTGATTACACAATGCCAAGAAGCTAAAAGCCAGGCTGAAAGCTTTTTGCAAACACACGCTCTTCAATCAATGAAGTGAGCTCCATACAACATACAGTACATGATGTAATATACAGTACCAGGGCATTTACACCATGAATCAAATTTACCAGGAAATTGTTCCTAGAGGTCTACCAATTAAGTGCTAATATATATATATATTAAAAAAAAAAAAGTAACAGGGAGCCAGTGAAGGTCTCTGAGGAGGGGGGGTTACGTGCGTGAACTTTGGTTGGTTGAATACCAGACGTACCAGGCTATACCTTTAATACAGCAGCAAACAGTCATTTTCTATCTAAATACAGCAGTGGCACGTCCTGAGCAGACAATGCATCACATTCCCTAGTAATATTGTCCTTCTAGGCAAGTCTCGCCACTCGGCAGCCATCTTTGAAATGCCCGGGGCAGTTATTTAGGAAGACCATATAAGCAGGTGGCTTACGTCAGTGCAACCACATGATTGGTTAAATAGGTCATTTATAAATCACACAATCGGCTTTTTTGGATTATGTTATGTGTTATTATTTTCCTCCAAATGCCATATTTGCATTTCAGAAGATTTTAGTGGCATGTCTCCACTATATAGTGTCTCTGGTTGTAATCCGAGCTCCTCTATTACAAACTACAGTGTCCTGCAGAGTGAAATCGCTCTGTATTTCTATTGAACAGAACATCTGAGCATCTCTAAATAAACATACAGTTCTGTAGTTGCTCTGTGTGAGCTATTCGATGGGCCTAATGTTTTCATTTGCTAATAAAGCCAAAGCAGTGCTCATTGTGTTGGCCTTGGAATCTAGACATGAAAGTTGCTTTTAAATGGCACCATTATCTACTATATTATCAATCATCCAATTGTGTCCTTCTCAATACAATGAGTAGGACAACACAATGAAAGCATGAATCATTGCATTATTTACTTGAATATCATCATTTTATATTCAGCCATTTCAAGTGGCAGCATCCTCAAATCCCTCGCTACGGTTCACAATAACAAAAATACAATAACCTTTTTGCCTAGAGATGGGTGTTGCGTTTCTAAGCTCCGCTATTCTTTGTTTTCATAGCATATGGCCTTTAGTGCATGTTAGTGCACGTGTGTGCGTGTGTGTGTGTGTGTTTGTGTGGCCCACAGAGCATTTGTTTTGGCCTGAGATGCAGTTGCTTAATGCGTAATGTGGCCTCTAGTGGCAGAAAGCCACACAGAACGACTTTAACACAAAGTGTGTGTTCGCACATACGGTATAATGTGTGTCTCTGAATGCTCACATGATGGCCATAGTAGCGTTGTCTCCAACGTGCACGTACACACACACACACACAGATTAACACAAGCGCACAGAGCAAGTGCCCGGAGTAACACGGCTCCATCTGCTTAGGATTCAGCCAGACTCCCGCAGTATGGATATTCTTTCTCCCTCCCTCCCTCCCCCCCACTCTCCCTCCCTCACCCCCTCTCTCGCTCTCCCTCTTCATCAACAGTGGCCCTCGAACCATCTCCATTTACCCGGACCGTCAAAGTCGATTATGTGCGCGGGGAACAACGGAGAAGCTCGGGCGGAGGACTTGAGAGCAGAGAGCGCCTGTCGCTGGCATGTGTGGAACTGGATAAGAGCTCGCTGATTGCTCTTAGCATTGTGTGTGCAGAACAAAGGAAATAAGAGCAGCCATTACTGACAAAGGTGCTAAAACTACATTTGGTGATGGCATGGGCGATGGGCATGAACAACGCCTCGTGCAATGATCACGGGAGGATGTTTTTTTTTTTTTTTTATCCCTTCAAAATGAAATGCGTATGACAACTGATAAAATTACACACAGCACGTAACCTGTTTGAGCTTGGTTTTGAAGGAGAGTTGCGTAATGCTACAACGTAAAATATAATAATACATATATTCTATAATAATAAAGGATTAAACGATGTTGGGGGGACATTTTCAAACCTAAAAAAATAACAAAAGTCAGGTGAGAAAAACAACTAACTGTCAGCCCTTATATGCAAGTTACCACCTGGTTAACACCCCTGGGCAGTTATTAACAAGACCCTTAATGAAGGAGAGAGAGCCACAACATAATTTTCAATAGTCACCGGGACATAAAAACAGTATATAGAATCTTTTTTTTTTACACAGTATACTTCAACATATGATTGGCTTTATAGGTTAACCGTTCGGCCATTATAAAGCAGACAATTGGCTTTTTGCGGAGAAGGGTGGTAAAAGCTGCCGTCTAACGGGTTTAGGAATTCTCTCCTAGAGTTCCATAGAGAAATCTGTAAGTGGTCTCTCTCTTCTTCTATGTAATTCTTCACACAGCAGGGGTAGAATACAGCAGGTCAAATTGCCAATTGACCTACTTACCTGCTGATAAAAGCCAACAGATTTGTTTGTGGAAACAACTGCATGATGTGTCACGGCAAACTGAGTTATACTGTAGTACTGGTGGATGGGTGAGATATGTGATCTGCTTGCTGGATGCAAACTAAGCGCTATGCCACAAAGGAGCTGCGTGAAATAACTAATTATTCCTCAAGAGGACAATAAAGTATCTATCCATCCATCCATCATCCATCCATCCATCTAATCCAACAGTGCAGTACAGGAGTACCGTGAGACAAACCAGACAGTTATGTAAAAAATATAGATTTTGTTTTTAGTTCGGGACTCAACATCTCCTCGACTAGTAAATGTGACAAGAGAGCATCTATGATTTTTTTTATTATTGCATTATATAATGTTCTAATAATCTTTATTAGATCAGTGCAGAAATGCCAGAAAATAGAGCTGTTCTCTCAACTTAATCCTCGATCATATATCCACATTCAAAAGGGAAAAACAAAACATGCACAGGTTCTAGCTGTGTAAATAATCTGACTGAGGCAGGTGGAACAAAGCCCTAATCTTATATTGCTCTCTCCCGCTCTCGTACACACAGAGCAGTGCTCTCATTTCCAAATGGTAAATGGACTGCATTTACAGTATATTGCGTTTTTTGTGCGTGTCATGTGACCAGTGACACTGGCTACAATCTGGAGTCGGCCCCCGGGCGCTGGGATGGGTTAAATGCAGAGGATGAAGTTTGCTACAGGTGTGTGTATGTGACAATAAAAGCACCTTTAATAACCTTTTAAATCTTAGAAATAGGACTGCAATTATACAGCGTGTTTCCAACCTTCCTGCCACACAAAGCGCTGTACAGTATTGCCTCACATTCGCTGTACTTGCACACAATTGTGGTGACGGCTGCTGTGCAAGGACCCATATAACCATCGGGAGTGTTTAGGTTCAGGTGTCTTGCTCAGGGACACCCCACACTTGGTGAGGAGTTAGCGGGGTTCCAACCACCAATATAAATATATATATATATATATATATATATAGACACACACACACACACACACACACAGTATATATATACACACACGGTATATATATATATATATATATATATATATATATATATATATACACACTCAGTATATATATATAAACACACA
>JAODUH010001838.1:0-12480 GCA_027564835.1 Typhlichthys subterraneus | reverse complement strand
CCCCCCCCCCCCCCCCCCCATCCCCCTCTCCCCTCCAAACTCCCCCCCTCCCCCCCCCACACACACACCACCGCCACTGTTTATACACTCCTCTTCATCAGGGCTTAAAAAGCCTCATCTATTTTCCAGCCCTCCTTGTTTCTTAGTATCTAAAAGACCTTTTTGTGTGTGTGTGTGTGTGCGTGTGTGTGTGTGACTGTGCGTGTGTGTGTGTGTGTGTGCGTGGGTGCGTGTGTGCGTGCGTGCGTGCACAATGAGGCGGTGATGTAACAGTGTAATGACAGTGTACAGGCAGGGTCAACCATGTGACCCTGGGAACCAGTCACTCCTCGCTGATGAAAGAGCCACAAAACCTGGGAACGCTCATCCCCTTATCAGAGCGCACACACACACACACACACACACACACACACACACAGACACACCTGCGACGCAGCACAGACATGCACGCAGGTACACTATACCAAAATGCACTGCTGCACACACACACGCTGCACACACACACACACACACACACACACACACACAAGTGAGTGCCCACACACACACGCGAACACAGAGAGACATACAGAACACATAACTCAACCTCCCACACAGGCAGGCGAAGCCCACACACATACTGTATATTGCGCGTGTACTGTATATACAGTTGACAGACAAAAGATATACATAAGTCACACACACGCCCACACACTTATGAGGCTTCTCACTGTATCACTCATTGGGGTGTCTGTCTCCCCATGCCACAGGTAATCATCTTTATCACCCCCCTTGGGACTCTCACATCGGCCCACCCCGCTACACACACACACACACACACAAACGAATATGCAAATACACAAGTTAAGTAAATGCACACAGTAACACACTTAACACATCGTCAGACTTTACAATGGTTTATAGCCACAGCGTCTCTGTCTAATGAATGAGAGAGACAGACTGGAGCACCAATGTAACACCCATGGACGTATATTCTGTTTGTACATGTATTTAGATATTGTAAAAGTATATAGCTATGAAAATATTGAAGATACAGGATCTGTGTTCATAATTTCCCCACAATGAATATTATCATTTAATGCATGAAAGAGTTGCTGAAGGATAAATATGGGCCAGCAGTTAAGATGCTTGTGGACTCCAAAAACGTCCTAGGTTTTGATATCCGACATGCTTACCTGTACTGTACGCCTTGAGCAACATGCAAAACCGTTCCTTAATACTTCTAGGTATCCTTCCTCTCTCTGCATAACAGCAAACAAGATCACCTAAATGTATTATAACTCCATTCCTTGATTTGCTAAACCTTAATGGATATGTGGTCTACTCTTCAAGACAATATTTTGGGACCTCTAATACATACACGGGCCTGCCTCCGATTATGTCCACCTATCCAGGAAAAACCAAACCACTAAGCTAAAGACTATGGCTTGGAGATCAAAGTGTATATCCCAGGGTGGGTGCTTTTGTGGGACTCTTGAAGGTCAGACCCTCAAAACCATCCAATTAGGGTGCTCGCTTTAGACCCTGTTTCTGAGGTTTAGTGAAGACAATATTATTGTAGTGAAGAATAGAAATGAAAATCATTCAACTTTATTTCCACTTTGAAGACACAAAAGGAAAAGTAAAGCATGCAGCTCTTTCCTGACTGGAGTTCAATAATAGTTTTCACATCCACTGAGACTCTCGATGGAGTAGTTCAGCTATGTTCTCTGTTGGGAGCAAATGGCCATGCAGAAAAGGATCGGAAAACAATGGTGTAATGAGGAGAGGAGGACAAGGGAAATGATGGTGCGAGAGCAGAAAGAAAAGTGTGTAACTAATGTCGAAACAGCTCTAGAGAAAAACACCGTGGGGGTCAATGGATAGGAGGTAAAGTTAATTCTTATGCGCATTACAACCCCCCACCCCCCATTCACACCCCACTGTTAAACTTCTAAGGCTCAATAATGGGCAGTGTGTGAATGTGTGTGTACCTCTTGGCTGATGCGTGGCATAGCTTTGAGGAGGCTTCCATGCAAAAAAAGATCCTGAGACCCTTCCAGTCTTTAACCATGTAGATTAATTTACCCCCCGAAGAGAAGCTAAAGTTTGTACCTTAAAAGACCGTATTCGGAGAGGGAGGGGATTGCTTAGTAATGGCATGGATAATGGGAGTCTAGAAGTAGGAGATCGGGGGTGGGTGCTTCTACTGTGGGAACCAATCTTGTGAGGAATGCACCTGATCGGTACCCTAAACTCCTTACTTAATGACAGGGAATGTAGATCAACTTTGTATACACAAACACACAAGCATCCACAGAAACCAATATGTGTTTACCTTATTTAGTACAAATAGACTTTAAACGTTAGTCTGTTGATAGTCATGTGTTAATTCAAATTAATTTAAATGAATTATGCCTTTATATTATTTGTCTGCCTCAACAGCAACATGCACAGTTCAGAAAATAAGATCTAAGTTCCATCCTGATTTTATAAAGATGTCAAAATATGTTCATGTTATATAAATAATAAGTAATGCTATATTATTATTATTGCTTAAGATATTTCCACCATCTCCAGCTCTGTAGGCAGAGAGAGAGAGAGAGAGAGAGAGAGAGAGAGAGAGAGAGAATATAGGAAATAAAACTCAAACAAGAACTTAGTAGCCTAAACCCTTTCAGGAAGAACATTATTTTGTTTTCCTTTAAAGATATAGGTTGAAATTGGCTGTAATGAAAAGTCAACATTTTGACCTCTGTGGTTCAGAGGCAGGGCTCACTCACACACACATACACATGCACGCACGGACACACTGGTCTGTTTTCCCAGTGCAATCGTATTGTTAGCATGGTAACACACCCCTCTGAACTATGTGGGAGTCCTCCCCACACACACACACACACAGTCCCCATATACCCTTGTCCCTGCAAACTGCTGACCAAGTCCCAGAATTCTCTCATATCCCCTTTTCCGCTGCACCATTAGAGGAAGACAGGGATTTTCTGGGATTATGCATCATCATCTCCGTAGAAAAGTACTTCTGCTCAGCAGGGGGCATCAAGGCCACAGTGATCATGGAAAATCCTTTGGTGTTTGGTTTGGTGGCACTAAGGCATTCTGTCCTGAGGTTGTCGATCTTTAGAGCATCTCCAAACCCAGAGGAAAATGTATTATAGTAACATGTTGATTAAAATAAAATGCACTAGGTATATTGGGAGAGTTTTATGAAAGAATTTCTGGGAGTAAAGACTATATTTCCCATGAGACCCGTTACCTCTTTTTCAAAGACATACTTTAACTCTCTGGTGACTCCGATGTGTGTACCGAAGAGGGTTCAGACAGAACAACAGCTGTTGCCTGCTGTACAGCTATGAGGCACAAACATTCTGGCAAACATTTATAATCATAATTAAATGGCAAACTAGAAGGTAATGATCAAATCTTCTTAAGTCACAAAAACATAGATATTGGATCTGATTGAGAGAACTCGTCATTGTGAATTTAAGTAATATTAAAAAGGGCATAGAGCAACTTTGTTTTTTAATCCTTCACTACCATTTCTAGGAGAAATACGCTTTCACAGTTTATTTCCAAATGAATGTGAGGGAGAATGTGTACAAAGGACATAAATGCCATCCCAAATCCCAATCCAGAACATGTGTTTGTTGCTCAATATTAGTTTGTTTCACAATAAGGAAATGGTCCAGGCTTCAGAATAAATATATTCAGGGTAACAAGAGCACAAGTCAGCCATTGCATTAGACTTGGACAGCCTTACCCGGCCTAATGTGTGTGTCTGTGTGAGGGAAAATGGGATGAAGATAAATGTAAAGTGTAAACGTGGCTGCGTAGAGCGTAGACAGCAACAAGAAACCAGGGGATGAATCAACTGCATCACATCCTGTGTCTTTAGTCAAGTAAATTGCAGTGTGTAATGAAAGTATGAATTAAGAAGGGCAACAAGGCACTGCGTAGCAACACCAGATTATCTTAAAACGCACACACACACACACAAATATAATTGTCCAAATGAGGTGTCAGGGGTTTTTATTCCTCCAAATCCCCATATGCTACTCTCAGTAATACGTTAAATGTGTGTGTGTGTGTGTGTGCGTGTGCGTGTGTGTGTGTGTGTGTGTACAGTACACTATTGTGTGTAGACAAATGAGAAGATTAATGTCATTATTGTCTCTCGCAGACTCTTGCTGCTACAGCTGTTACGTCATGCAGGAGAAAAACAACTTGGCACATAGGCGGACCATTAACACAGCTATGGCTATCGATTGAATTAGCTAATATCACGCAGTCTCAATTAACGTTGTGACCCATCTGTCACTTCAGTAATGTTTAGACTGTGGTTTGTGCTGCCACGTACTGTAGGCATCTACCTAAGCATAGTGTTTGCATGTGTGCACTGTACTGTACTTTATATGTATGAGTGTCATTTGTTCCTGTGTTTCTCAATCACGTGATGGAACAAAGGCAAGACAGACTCCTGCTCCATCAAGTTCCCCTTGTTAATTAACAAGGTGAAATATAACTGATTACACGCTGCGGTGAGCAGGCATAAGCAATTGCGCCTCATTCCACACAATAGGGAGAAGTTGACATGTCTAATCCTCCTGTTACACATGATGATGCAATTTCAATGTAATATGTAAAGATAGTTAATACATTTACAGTGAAAACCTACTTGAAATAGAACCATATAATGATGCCGTGAGAATATTAATGAAGAGACTGAGATGGTGTTGCTCAAGTGAGATATAACAAATGCTGTACGATTCATAATGTTTCAAGAAATCTGACATTTTCTTGGGCTTATCCAATATACGGTTGTACTCCATATGTATATTGGTTGGGAGGGGGTCTGTAACTGGACTCGAGTGTGAGTCAAAAATCTGGCTCTTACCATCAGGAAAGACCTGGGTGTGACCACTGATGATCACATCAGGAGGTGTGTGAGTACATGCATTTTTGTGTGTGCGCGCCCGTGTGTGTGTGTGTGTATGTGTACATGTGTGTTTGATTATAGCTGTCACCTGTGATCTAAATCTGACGAATGTATTATTCTAATGGGTTAGGCACTGTAGTGGTAACTTCCACATTGTCACCAGCAGGTGGGGACAGAGTGCAGCATGCGATTGAGCTTCAGCCCATGAAGATATTGCCTTCCACATCCTATCAGACACGCACGCACACTTATGTTAAGACACAAACGTACACACAGCCATGGGGGTCAGCAGGTCATGGGTGTGGTATGACACTATCTTCAGTGGGTCGGTGCTCTAAAGGTCAATCCCTGAGAGAGAAGTACGAGGGTCTATCAAGTTACATTTCTAGGACTGCTTAGTCATCGGTACACTCAGATAACCATCAAATAACGACTAGATAATAATAACCGCAGTGTTTGACCAAGACCAAGCGTTTAGTAGTGGGCAGGCTTGAGGTGAAGGCAACAGCTTGTGACATCAAAAGATGATTTCAGGCATCATTTGTGCTCAGTAGGACATTTCACTTCTCAGTTAAAAGCATTTCAGAGGACAGCTTCTGGCTGGAATTAAGGAAAAGTGCAATATGCTCACATCTGCTTTTTTTTAAAACGCATGCAACACAAAGGCATTCTGAATCACAACCCCAGCCAACGTGACAACTCTTTATGTGTGTGTTTGTGTGTGTGTGTGCACACTCAAATGTCCTGCTATGAACTAATGTTTTCATAATTCAAGGGGTTAGTGCAGCGAACCCGACCGTCTAGGATGGTATCCATGGAAACGACGCGTTTCTCTAATGGCAGGCGATGGAGGACTGGACCTCCTCCATCTGTAAATAACAGTGCCTGTGTGCCCAGAAAGGCGGAAAAACAAGCCACACATTGTCGACACGGGTGTCCTGCCCATTATCACCAAAACATTATACAGGAATCAATGGTTACTGTATAACTGATAAGAGACTGGGAAACCATCTGTACTCTTCAAGGTAGATTATCACAATTAACAAACACATAAATGTGTACACGTTTGTAGCCTAATATTATCGAAATTAACATATTGTGCCTGGCTTTGATCAAGAATAAAGACATAAATTACAGTATACACACACGCACACGCACACACACACACAGGAATGACCTCCTCTGGTCCAGTGTTTCCTGTTAAAAAATGACGTGTATGTGTGTGAGTAAGAGTGTGTGGGGGTCACTGGAAGGTCTGAGTGCCAATGAAACGCAGACCCCTGAGAGAGAGAGAGAGAGAGAGAGAGAGAGAGAGAATGAGGGAGAGGGGCCCTGTAAAAGGAAAATACACATATCGGAGAGAATGTGTGTGTGTGTGTGTGTGTGTGCGTGTGTGTGTGTGTGTGTGTCTGAGTGTGCCAGGTCCCGGTACTGACCCAGAGACTTCACATGCAAACGTGAGTCGTACGTTACTCACACATTAATCACTGAGAGACAAATGATGACTCACGTCCAGATAGATTGTTTGGAATCATTCCACAACATTAAGGATCAAAGTATCCACATCCTCACAGCCGGACGAAACATAACACAAATAAGTATATATTGGAGAATGTGTGTGTGTGTGTGTGCGTGTGTGTGTGTATGTGTGCGCGTGTGTGTGGATTTGCGTGCGTGTGTGTGTAATATGCAGTACATGTAAAATACTGTGTTCTACTGTATGTATATTATAGAGATGGGGCTATGCAAGTGCACTATGACCTCTTCAACACGGGCAGTCCCTCTATAATACATTACTGTGAGTTAAATACTATGATATTAAGTAATTTGTGTTGGACTGTGTTGGCAAGACAGGCTCTGGAGACTGAGAGGAAGAAAGTATTGGCAGCTCAAGCCTGACCTCTTGTGGCACAACCTGGAGAAACGTGAATAGTCACTGTCATAATATTACAGAATGGAAATAACAACAGGCTTTGGGCAGTGTTGTCTTTGTCTAAAAGTTTATACATCTGCTTGTCTCTCTGGCTTAGTCTGTGTTTTCTTTAGTCTGACGTGGTTACCCTAGATATCTTGCTGGTCTTTTCTTTGTCAACCTGCTCTGTGTCTCAACCTGTTTCTTGCCTCTCTGCTCCTAAAATAACAAACCTTTCTTTTATAAACCAGCCAACAAAGTGTTGGCCATTGCCATGCCTCCTTACAAGAGAACATAAGCGTGTTCATGTTGCTGACCGCCTCATGTCGATGATTGATACTGGCAATACTCAAATGGGAGTTTAATAAATAACTTCCACCAAGCAAAGCAGAGAGAGTATGTCTCAATCCTACTGGCTGATAGTGCTCCTACATTGCACAAAATAAATGGTCAACATGCTCACAAACCCCACATCCCCACCTCTAAATAATAAGTGTGGAGCATGTAGTCTAACAGTATAGTGAAATAAAACCTTTTATTTTAGTTTAGTCTATTCTCAAATTAGGCAAGCATCAGAATGCCAGCCACCTTTGTGCATTTTGTTAATCGGTTCTTGTGCACAGGCAGTTGTGATGTCAACATATGTTGCTAGGGAGCAGTTTCGGGGAAGGTACTGTATATCTTAAACCAACCGTAGCAGGTCATAATTTGCAAATATTTAAAGACTGCTTTGTATTTATTAATCAACCAAACCAATACATGACATAACAATAGCCACTGGTTATACAGCAGGTCATACAAGCCAATGCATGGAGACAAACGCAAACGTGTTACACCCAACACAAGAAGTCATGTCAGTATTTTACAGATGACTGGCGAGTGACTAGCCAACCAGACCCAATATAATATGTGAAAAGAATCATGGCCACACTCCATTGGGAAGTGTTAACAGTCGTTGCATCCATCGTGCGTAGAGCTCTGGTTTATTTTCAAACTATTTGACAGCGCTGAACCAATCGGCATAGCTGTTATTATTTTGATCGCCTCACCTCTACCAACATTTAGAAACATGCTTGACTTCAACGTCATCTCACTTACCAACCCTGATTGGTCCGCCAGCAGGGTGGCTGAGAAAACATGAATGCAAACAGGGTTTCCAGACTATGATCTCAGCAAAAATATCTGAACAGGCTAGCGGGCGATAGCATCTTGGTCCATATGTCATTTCTTTATTTCTGTGAACTGAATAAGACCTGCTACTGTAGGTCAACACCTACATCACATCAAGAACACCATAATAATACACTCATATGGCCTGTGTCATTTGACAGTCAGTCACATGACTAGCATGGCAGTAGATGAGCATGGGCTGTCACAAGAACCCATTGGAAGTGCATGGCGCACTTGTACTTAATTAGCTTCACCCAGAGCCATGTAGAAAGAGAGTCGCGTCATCTCCGTTCACTCCAACGGATGGTTTTATTCACAGCAAGGGTGGATTGTGGGGCCTCAAAATACAGTAGTTCCCGGAAGTTAGCCGCAAATACTAAAAGTACACTATGTAAATCTGTGCATTTATTGACTACTAATTATCATCAAATTGCCCACCAAGCACTTCCTGTTTTGCCATAGGTTTTGCCTCTCCATGAACCATGTGACCATTGAAAATGTCAAATTTACTTTGGCGCAATTCTCTCTTTCCATGGCTCTGGCTTCGTTATACAGCATGTGGATTGTGTAAGTATAAAATCCATACTGAGAGACCCAGTGGACTGAGATTAGCCTGCCTTACAACTAGCATAACATTTTCCCATTAGGGAGGTTCAATGAAAACCGTGTTGGATTTATTTAATTTTTAACTCTGAAGCGGGAAAGAAATTTCTTATAACACAAATGCCACATGATTGGCATTATGATACACAATAAAACCAGAACTTCGATTCCTTCAAGAAATGTTTAAAAAACAAATAATTAACACAATCTAATTATGTCCGGAGTTGTGCAGACAGACACACTCACACACATGGTATGGGGATAATCCGTTTTACACCATTATGTTAGAAAGAACAAATGAAGGTCAGAAACAACAGCAGCACTCTCTTGTAAACATGTAGGCTTTAGTTGCCACGGACACCTGGAGACAGCCAGCTGCTTTGTCTGAGTGGAAGTGTCTAGGAAGTGTGTATGTGTGTTGAGTCACATGTTATGTGCAACAACTATGTGTAATCAAGCCTCTGGCTACATTTCAAGCAGTAAACAGTGATCTAAAGGCACATACCATAAGTTATGGCATATATACGCCTCAGAAAACCTTTGAAACTATGAGCCTCAAAGGGCCTTTTACAGTTTTATGTAATCAAGTCAATATTACAATAAACACCAATTCATTTAACAGCTCGCCTTCGCAGAAATGGTTTCGCAGGCTCAAAACAACTATGAATCAGATTTAAATGGCCCTCACCAACGCATGTCATCAGACATATTAAGACATACAAGTTTCCTGAAATTCAGAAACTGCCATTGCAGCCCTGCTAGAGGTCTCTACAGGGAGCCAACTCTGTGAGAGCCTTGCCGTGTAGGCAGCATGCCAGCTCGGTCCGGAGGCTCACAGTTGGATATGACAGGGGCATCATGGGGAGAGGGGGTGCGCTGAGTATGACCTCATGGCCTGGCTCTGCCAGAAGGCTCTGTTCTGAGTGTGGCAGAGTCAATTGCACCAGTGAACCAGGGAACCCACAGATGCCAGGGTGTAAGGGGCGTGCTCAGCATGGGGCCCCTCTGATTCATCACCGAAAGGGCTTGCAAGGCGTCATTATGCTGGTAAACCACTAACTGCAGGCCTGATGGTGGTTGTATGGATGTAACTGTTGACAGGTGGCACGGCTCATTAATCACCACGGCACTAGCTCATTCATTAGGGCACATTAGTGTCTTGGTTATGTCGGACTACATGAGGCCCGTACATCTATTATTATTAAACCAGGCATCAAACTATCTCAGTATATGATATTTGTTTTCTTTTTTTAAATATATTTTTACTTACCCATTTCCCAGGTCATCAATATCATCATCATCGTCTTCGTCTTCGTCTTCATTGGCGCTCTTCCCTCCCAAGTCGCTATCGCTAAGGTAACCCCCCTTCAGCAGAGCAGGGTCAGAGTCCAGGTTTTCGATGAGCTGTATGCGGGAGGAATGGCTTATCCTGATGGGGCCGTGGGTCTGACCGTGGCCCGTGGACGGGGCGTCGCCCGCCTGCAACCGGGGGCTGGCTTGGCCGTGTCGCCATGACAGCGGCGAGGAGCGGTTGGAAAGGCTAGATACGGAGAAGGCAGCCGCTTCGTCGCTGTCGTAGCACATGCTCGCATCCAGGCAGCTGTGGCAGACGGAGGAGGATGTACAACACGTTAGCTAACGTTAATATTGTAGCATACACGTTAGCTAACATGTATGCTACAATATCTACAGGTTAGGGCTGGTTAAGGCTGACTATAGTGTGTCGCACTTATCATCAGTGCTGTTGTCTGAAGGGACTTTTGAAAGGCCTGGACTCATTTTATAATCTGTATAAAGTGTAGCCAAAAATGCTCTAAGGAAAAAAATAGTTTGGTCCTACTGTAGGTGTGAAATAACTTCTGGATCATCTCTGACCTATCATCCCAATCAGATAACCATTCAGATAACCAATCGGGTTAGGGAATTATAAAATAATTGAAGCAGATTGTTCAGAATCAGAGTGAAGAGAGAAAGAGTCTATCCTGTAACTATACTGTCCTGGGTGTGTGCCTGTGTTATTGCTGGCATGCTTGTGTAGCATGTACTCTAGGTGGCAGAATGTATTTTTTCTTCCCGTCAGGAAAAAATATGTCTTTATATTATTTTATATTCTTACTGCGTTTCATGGAGCCTTGAAACTGACAGCACAACAATGTCACATCAACAGCAATGTAGATGAAGATTAACTTAAGGTAGTCATTCTGGAGAAAGCCTGTTGATTATTGATCTCAATCAAAACTAAAACACCTCTCCCTTCAATGCCATAGGGTTCTCCCTCAAAAGGTTCGCCCTACACATCGAAAACACATTGCCAAGGCTGGGACAGTGCTGTGTGGTGCGGTATGTATCACTTTGTTTGTGTTCCCAGAGCTGCGTTTCTACACTAAATTTGACAAAAGTATTAGACTTTACCTTTAACATCCCCTTACTAATACCCTGCACATCACAGCACAGCCGTGCTTAATGCCTGTCACCGGTGAGAATTAGCACGTTCAAAGTCTCTGGGCCCCACTGTATGTGCAAACCCCATCTTTGGCATGCAGAATCATCTCTACAAAAGCCTCAACAGAGACATTTGCAAATGAAAAGGGTCAAATATAATGAAGGTGGAAAGCAGAGAGAGAGAGAGAGAGAGAGAGAGAGAGAGAGAGAGAGAGAGAGAGAGAGAGACCTTTTCTCCACTTATATTTCCCTTCATACATTTTCGGAAATGCTGTGCCGACACCTTCCAATTTGTTTGATTTATGCAAATCCCTCTATGCGAATTCCTCTATTCTGCAGGAAATAAGTACAGGAAAACTATCATGGCCAGGCTGCAGGCCCTCAAACCATAATTTGCCTCTGTGGACAGTGGTGAGTATGTCAAGGTTATTATGGGATCCTACAGTATAAATGGCACTAGGAAACCTATTCAGCATGGAACCATCTGCTGATGCACAGTTACAGCACACCTAAAGCTCAATGCATAGAGGAAGAAGATTGGACAGACACAGAGAAGCTCTCAAGGACAAAAAACCAGAGGACAACTCAAAGGGCCGTGAGTGGAGATAGAGGGGATGAAGAGGTGGAGCACGCAGTCCCAATAAGACACACATAGTGTTGCTTGTGTTGTGTCTTTGTGCCTGTGTGTGTGTGTGTGTGTGCGTACACGCGCATTAGAAAGGTCGGCTTTGAAGTGAGATTTCCACTCCTCACCGTCCACCCTGCCCGAGGGACAACAGAGCATGCAGAATGGGACCAACAGAACACTGCTCGTCTGACAGCAGTGTATTGATGTCACGATCCCAACACGGCTGTATCCTAGTGTAAGTATCCATCAGCATCAAGAACTAGCCTGTCTGTAGCTGGTAGCTTTATCTTATTCTTTACACACTTGTCTACCCTCTGTCCTTGCTTGTGTTCTTCTCATTTTCCTCCTCTCTTCCTTGAGGCATGTTTGTTTGCTCGCGTTTGTGTTGACGTCCTGACCTGTGGCTCAGCTGCGCCCCCCTGAGGCTTGTCATGGTCTCCTCCAGGTTCTGCCGAAGGTCCAGAACATTCTGCACAGTCCTCTTCCTCTGGGACTCAGGATCTGTAGTGATAGATCGATAGATAGATAGATGGGTGGGGGGGCATTCATATTAGCTTTAGCAATATTACACATGTGCATTGAATCTATGCGCATTCATCTGCATTGGCAGGGCGGTAGAATGCACTGGCAATATAATACATGGTGTCCACTGAGGCTGATTAGATGGCCTATGATGTAGGTATGGAGTGTGTAGACCAGGGTTAGCCAATCCTGGTCCTAGAGGGCCGCAGCCCTGCATGTTTTAGATGTCTCCCTGCTCCAACACAGCTGATTCAAATGATGGCTCGTTAT
>JAODUH010001837.1:0-12480 GCA_027564835.1 Typhlichthys subterraneus | reverse complement strand
AGACCTCGAGGTACTTAAACTCCTTCACTTGGGGTAAGGACTCATTCCCCACCTGGAGTAGGCACTCCATCGGTTTCCGGCAAATTAGTCCTGTTTACATTATTATTCATTAAATGCTGCTATTGCAAGCTAAATGTAAGCTAATACACTTTTTGTCAAATTCAACAAATATCTCCTCGTATTTCACAAGCTTTCCTTTCTCTGTGTGTGTTGAAAAAAATAACCTGACACTTCTATTCAGCCCTGGCTCCGTAAACAGTAACATTAACAAAGTGGCGGAGGACCGCGGAGCGATACTGTTTTGATTTGAGCTCGAAGTTAGCAAGAATGACCGACCCGCCCTTTAATATATACAGTAACTCTGTATTATGAAGATACACCCATAGATGGACACTGCAGCTCCTTCACATCATAGATTTGTGCTCATCATAGCCAATGTTCCTTTCTGAAAGGAAAGGGTATTCTGCCTAGCCTGGTGTAGCCAGACCCACAATGCACCTGGTGAACATGGCCTGGACTAGGGATGTGCATGATGACCAGAAATATTAGTCGGTTAAACTTATTTTTTAATTTTTTAAAGTAGTAGGTACTTTTTCTTGTTCACTGGGTCAGTCATTCTCTCCCTGTCTGCACTTGAAACGCTGTTGATGCTGTAACTTGGGAGCGCGTTGGATTCAATGCATTCAGAGTGGTGAAGCTGCAGACATGGCTCACAGCAGAGAAAATTAACAGGTAGTCACTAACCCCGCTCCCCGGTGAAAATTTGAAGCACAGAGAGCTCTTCCTTGTTGGACACAACAGGTATGGTAGCTACTAGCTAATCAAGCGAATGTGTGAAATTTCAATGGAGTTCACAGTGTTTGTTTACCTGACAATGATAAGCCTGAAAAGATTGTTCCTTGTTGGCTAATCTATGGATGTGTATTGTATCAACAAGCATGCTTTTTTTCTATTAGACAACCGATACCACAGCAATATTACGGCACAATTACACAGTCTTGCAATATCGAAAGTGAGATTTACGTAACACACTTGGCCCGCTGCTCGTGAGCAACGATCGTTAGTTCATAGTTGGCACTCTGCTTTTGTCATTTTACGAAGATGATCATATAACTTAATAATAATAATTTTAGATTGCCTGTTGTAGTTGTCCATTTCTTTATTACCACCTTGATTTTAATGATCTGAGCAGTTAAGATTGTTTTGACAGCAGCAGATCAACAACATAGTTGGAAGCAAGGCGACCATGAGCATTTGTTGGTAGCGTTAGCTTTAGCCACACCCACTGGTCCCTGATTGGTCCACTGGTGGAACTGAGAGCGACAGTTTGGTGCAGGAGCCAGGATAGACTCTTCCCTAGCATCAAGGCGGCGTGCGCTACCTGAGGTGCATCAGGTAGCAGAGAATTCTCTTCCTGTCCGAGGCTCTGCCGCCGCCCCCGGGAGGCTCCGCCCCCTTGCCCTCAAGCCCCGCCTCCTCCACCGGCACCAGGAAGATGCGGTGACGCAGGAAGGTCATGTGATTGACAGGCATGTCCCCAAAGTTATAGGTCGCCAGGAACATTTTCACCACAGTTTTGTTGGGATTGAATAAGGTCTGTTGGGGGGGTTCAGGCACAGACACGTTAAATACACAGGACACAGTATTATAATGGTAATGATAATGTTTATGCTTTTCCTTGTTAGGTGTACTTGCAGACAGGTTTGTGTAGCTAGATAACATCTTGGCACGTTATATTTATCATTGTGGTTTAGAAGAACTGTTAACTGGTGTGACACAACAACATAAAACACATTTGTCCTTGTGTTTGGCACTTCAGGGCCACCGTAAAACATGGACGACAATGTAAACACTCACCACTTGGATGGTCCCTGCTTTAGGTATGCTGTATCCCTTCTTCCCCAGCGGCTCCAGGGATATCACCCCCTGGTGGAGACACACGGCAACGCACCCGGTAAACCCAGAGCCATGCAGAACAGAGAGTCACGTCACCCATAAACCCAGAGCCATGTAAAACAGAGAGTTACGTCACCCGTAAACCCAGAGCCATGTAGAACAGAGAGTCACGTCAACTCTGTTCACTCTAATGGACCGTTTTTATTATTTTTTCTCTCTCACAGCAGATTGTGTAACTTTGTAACAGCTCCCGGACATTAGCTGCGAATACTAGAAGCACCCTGTAAAATATTATAAATGTAAATCAATGCGTTTATTTACTACTTATTACCAAAAATACAGTTATGTATCTGTATTTATCGATTCAAATTGCCCGCCAAGCACTTCCTGGAGCTGTGTTGTGTCTACATGAACCATATGTCAAGTCAAGTCAAGTCAAGTTTATTTATATAGCCCTTAATCACAGTCTCACAGGGCTGTACAGCCTGCCTTTCACATGGAAACACACAACGCCGCTTAATCTGCTCCTCCCCCTCCCCTTACATGTGACACATTGAGTCATTGATTACATGCTAAACCCCCCCCTCCAGATCATCATTATTGATTATTGATTATTGATTGATTATTAAATCATTATTGGAGCTGTTCAACTCACAGTAGGGATGCTAGCAGTGGCCTAGTAAGCAGAGGCAAAGCAGGTATCGTAGCGTAGCATGGCGTGAGCACACAAAACACAACAAGAGGCCATACCCCTCCCCTATTGGACAGCAGCTCCCCGCAGACGCAAACAAATACACACAGGCGCAGTACCGCCACTGACCAGGAAGGGCGAGGGGGCGCTGTGCTCGGAGGTGTCGTAGTACGTGACGTGCACAGGCAGGGTGGCGTGCTGAGGGCAGTAGGAGCCACTGGCGCCGATCTCTGCGGTGAAACCCTCGATGAGGCCGGCTGGGGAGAAGCAGCCCTGCAGCATGGACTCCTGCACGCACACACACACACACACACTGTAGCATGGACTCCTGCACGCACACACACACACACACACTGTAGCATGGGCTCCTGCACGCACACACACACACACACTGTAGCATGGACTCCTGCATGTACACACACACACACTGTAGCATGGACTCCTGCACGCACACACACACACTGTAGCATGGGCTCCTGCACGCACACACACACACACACTGTAGCATGGACTCCTGCACGCACACACACACACACTGTAGCACGGACTCCTGCACGCACACACACACACACACTGTAGCATGGGCTCCTGCATGTACACACACACACACACACACACACACACTGTAGCATGGACTCCTGCACGCACACACACACACACACTGTAGCATGGACTCCTGCATGTACACACACACACACACACACACTGTAGCACAGACTGCTGCATGTACACACACACACACACAAACTGTAGCATGGACTCCTGCGTGTACACACACACACACTGTACATATACACACACTGTACATATACACACACTGTACATACATTCAGCTGCAGTGTCATCACCCACACATGAATGGCAGCATGCTTCCTAACAAGCTCACCTGACATGTACACACACACACACTGTAGACTGACATGCCCAGAGTGGTGTTATTGTTGCTCAGCAGCACAACAAATCATACAAGCTTAGCAAGCAAGACATTCCTTGTCATGCTTGTGGAGTACAGGCCTCATGGGGAACCTTCCGCAGTTCCTCTACGACGACCTGCCCTAAGAAGGGTATGTCTGTTTGACAGTCTGTTTGACAGCCTGTTGGACAGTCTGTTTGACAGCCTGTTTGACAGTCTGTTTGACAGTCTGTTTGACAGCCTGTTTGACAGCCTGTTTGACAATCTGTTTGACAATCTGTTTGACAGCCTGTTTGACAGCCTGTTTGACAGCCTGTTTGACAGCCTGTTTGACAGCCTGCAGAACATCACTCTCTGAACATTTGGTGAACTGGTTTGACTCCAATAATTCTGGACAAAAGAATGCTTCAATGGATTCTTCTAGAGATGCACCGATCGATTGGCTAGGGACCTGAATCGGTTCTCACCTTGACCAGTCTGTCTAAATGTAGCCGGTTACGTTACCGTTTACCGGGCATGTTTACACAGATGCGGTGCTGGCATGCATGCCCTGCAAAGACGCCTTTGACTTGAGCGTCATCTAAGCAATTCTATTTGCATACCATTGTTAATCCCATTGAAAAGATTAGTTATTTTTGCAATCCCACCTGAGAAACTGCTATTAAAATAAAGTTTATTATCCTCATCATCATTATCTAGAATGTTAGTTGGAATATTTTACCAACTGAACTTCTGGTGAAGTATGTGAATGTTATGGCTGCCATAACTAATGGCCAATGGCTCATTAATGGTTAATGGCTAACTAATGACTAACTAATGACTAACTAATGGCTAACTAATGGCCATGGGGTGCGTGTGCTGGGGTGCACTGCAGTGTGTGCTGGAGGATGGTCGTACCTCAAAGTTGCCCAGTAACGGCCGGCTGATAGACGAGGACGGCCAGCTAGACCTCGAGGAGCGGCTGGTGTCTGTGCGCCTCCCACTGCGCAGCTGGCGGCTGCGTACGACCGCACACACACACACACACACACACACACACACACGCATGCACGCAAGCACACACACACGCAGAATGATCAAAGAGGACTGCCAACTAACAGCATGCACACACACACACACAGATAATCATAACTAGCTAACAGTAGCCTGCAGACACACACAGACAGATGAAAAGTGTAATATATCTAATGGTACACACTTACAGATCATTATGATCATTATGATCAGACAGGAGTGCTAACTAGCTAATAGTACATGTGCTTCTACGATAAACATTTGCATTTCCCTAATATAATCAAATGATTCAGTTCAGAGTTCTGGCTTTAAACCAGATGATTTCACTAGCTAATCTGCAGCTTTAAACCAGATGATTTCACTAGCTAATCTGCATCTTTAAACCAGTTGTGCTGAGTTGTGCTGAAGTAGATACCTGGTTAGTACTTCTACTACAGCAGATATGTGTTAGTACTTCTACTGCAATCGATTGGAAGTGAGCCTGGAAGAGGGACTGCGACCAATCAGATGGCTTGACCTAATGAGACTTACCTTTTAAGTCGCACTGCACTCTTTAGACGCCTCACGGATCTGGAGTCTGTGGCGTTCTGAAGGAAGGAAGGAAAATGTTTACCCTTTTATTAGTAGTGTATGTGTGTGTGAGATTGAGTGTGTGCATGTACAGTATACTGTATATGCACACACTCACGCACGCACGCACACACAATTATACGTAGAACTACTATTCTAAAAAATAATTGACTAGGCAAGTGATGATGTATGAAGTTGTACTGAAGCATAGATGTGTGTGTGTGTGTGAGTTGTGTGTTTGTGTGCGCAGGTGCATGTGCACGGCCAGCTGTGCCCACAGGCCATGTAGACATGGCATCATGATCACACACAGGTACCCTGCTGCCCGCTACTAGGACGTCGCTAGCTAGCCCCTTGCTAACTAGACACGCGCTAGCCTCTAAACCTGTGCTAACGTGCGCCCAGCTCCAAGCTAACCTGGGGAATGCCATCGCGGAGCGCCTCTTTGTCACGGAATAAAATCCAGAAAAGGAATTAGTTTTTGCCCCTCAAGGGAAATTGTTTTTACCTAGGAATGAACCAAACCGAGATGAATCGTTACACCCCTAGTGTATGTACTGTATGTACTGTATGTACTGTATGTACTGTGTGTACTGTATGTACTGTGTATGTGTATATACAGCTTATGTTTATGTGTGTGTGCGCGCGGACTCTGACCTTGGATGACGGAAGCAAGTGATTCCAGTAGGGGGCGCCCTTGGCGTCAGTGCTGCGGCAGGAGGCGGGGCCAAGACAGGAGGCGGGGCCAGTGCCGGGGGCGGGGCCTGTGCTGAAAGCGAGGCCTGTGCTGGGGGCAGGGCCCAGGCTGGGGGTGGGGCCTGTGCTGGGGGCGGAGCCTTTGCTGGAGGCGGGGCTTGTGCTGGGGGTGGGGCCCGTGCTGGGTGCAGGGTCTGCACTGGAGGCGTGGCTTGTTCCGGGACCCAGCAGCGCCAGCCGGCTCCTCTTGGAGGTGGAGGGTCCCTCGTCCTCGGAGCAGGACTCCCCGGTGTCGCCACCGGGGGGCAGCAGCCTCTTCCTGGCGGGAACGAAACCAGGCGGCCGGGTGGGACCCCCGCTTACCCCCCAGCCCCCGGGGGTCTTCTCCAAGGAGGTCAGACCCCCGGCGCACGAGGCCTCGGGAGGGGATGACTCCAGGCCGGCTCCTCCCCCCCACTCCCCGGCCTCCTCCCCCGGGGCAAGGGAGCAGCAAGGGGGGCTCTCCCCTCCCCCGGCCACAGGGGGGGAACGGGGGGAGAGGGGCGCGAAGGCGTCCGGCACGGGCCGGGCATGGTTGTGCTGGGCGGGGCGGCGGGAGGGGGGCGGCGGGGAGCGGGGCCCGCACAGCACGCCCCTCTGCCCCTCCTCCCGTGGCTCCTCCCCATCTTCCCACGGCTCCTCCCCACCGTCACCGCCCAGGTGGGGGCGCTTGGGAGCCGGGGAGGGGGGCTCCTCGGGGCCCCTCTTTGCCCCCAGCCGGGCCCCTCCCAGCTGGGAGAAGATGGACAGCTGGTAGACCTTCTGGAGCCGCAGCTCTTCCGGGCCCAAGGGTCGGGGCAGGCCGCGGGGAGCCCCCCCGGCGTCGGCGCTCTGTGGGGGAGGCGGGGGCGACGGAGGGGAAGGGTGGGCGGCGGTTGCCGGGGCCGGCAGGTCACCCTCCCGCCACGGGGGGGCGTGGTCCCTGCGGGCCGGGTCCACGTGGATATGGCGCATGGGTGCCGTGAGACGAGGCAGGGTCAGGGTCGGGCGTCGGACTGGGAGGGAGTGGTGGGAGAAGGGTTGGGGGAAGGGGGTGCAGCCGCTGGGTCCTAGAGAGAGCAGCGACGGCGACAGGAAGTGCTGTTGTGATGTCACAGGAAGCGGAGCCAGGCGGGACCTGGGTGAGGGCACAGAGGCAGCTGCTTGGCTCAAAGGCATCACGGCAGTGTTGTTTAAAGTGGGGTGAGTCGACCACAAATAATTAGCTAATATTTTTCATTAGCTAATATTTAATTTAGCATAATAATAATGACGATAGTCAGTATAATATATGTTTAATACATATGAAACTTTAAACATAATATACTGGACATACACACAGTATAGTTAGCAGTTCTTTATGGTAGGGCTATGCCCCACTTGCCCTTATAAGAAAAACGCAGCTGGCTGTGCATCAAGTCTATGTTTGGGTAGTGGACCTTTAAATATGCCGACACTGAACGATGCGGTGTCTCACCTCTGTGCCTCAGTGGGCACCACATCTGGAAGCTGGTCCTGAAGCGGGCTACCACAGGCAACTCCTTGTCTCCATGGTAACTGCCAGGGGACGGCACCAGCATCCCCCGGTGAGCGAAGAGGAAGTGATCGATGCCCACGTTAGGTGGCGGCAGAGGAGAGCGGGCGAACAAGAACCTGCGTAGGAGAAGAGGAACTGGTTATCAGGTGGAAGCAGTCACAGTGAAATAGTTCTTATTACACAGAGCTGCCCTGCATGGTGTGTTGTTAATTACTATCTGGGAGGTTAATCTGTGACACAGGCTAGCCCACAGAGAGCCACGCGCACACTCTACAATCTGCTCACAAAATGGATGACACAGTTTATAGTGAGACGTTTATGGTGTCAAGGCAAATGGAGGCTCCTCTTCCTCCTTTGTTTTGAGTTTTATGGAACGTTGGCTGCGTGGTGTCAGACCCATCTCAACTTTTATAATCACAGTGCCATAAATGTCTGTCGGTCTGCTCGTATTAGCTTCTGCTGGTGACAGATTGCTCCTTTCATTGCCCTGTTCTGTGGTTGCTCAGGTCAAGACACAGCTAGTACAGTATATTAATACTGCCTCTCCTGTATACCTGGATACGAGATGCACTATTAATATGCTGCATCTCCATACAGTTCGTCCTACAAGGGCTTTTCTGTGTCAGTAATTTTGTCCGAAATGCTGCATCGTGATTGGACATAATGAAGACACAGCTTTTAGCATGCCTATAACTAAAGCGCTCATTTAGATAACCATGTACTAATGTGCCTAACATGGCTTTAAAACACCACCTCTTTAATGAAGCTACTGTGAAGACCAATGTGATGCCTGCGTCTCACCTACAGGTGGGCAGAGTGTCAGTGGAGTGTCAGACTGAGAAGCGACGCCCATGTGACTCTGCTCAGGTCTCCCTTGTGATTTGTCGACGAGAGGCCACGCCCACCTCGGTGTCCTGGGTTCGCGGTGCAGCGTGCCGGCGATGACATCACGACCAGCTCATTCCACTGACACGCCACAGGAGGGGGGGGGGGGGGCAGAGAGAGAGAGAGGGGGATCAAATCTCACTCCCACACCGACTGGCAAGCTGGAGGAGGAGTAAGGTGCTTTTATTGTCACATACACATACATTCATCCTCTGCATTTAACCCGTCCCTCAAGGGAGCATGGGCAGCCACTGGGCAGCCGCTGGGCAGCGCCCGGGACCAGCTCCAGATTGGAGCCAGTGGTAAGGTAAGGTAAGGTATACTTTATTGTCCCGTAGGGAAATGTGTCTTGGGCTTTAGGCCTCTGCATCACATACACATCACTCATACACAATGCTTATGTGCAAGTTCATTTAGAATGTTCTGTGCCTCCCTAAGCACAGATGTTTCAAATAATGACGGAAGACCTTGGTGTTTATTTCTCCCTACGATCTTCAAGGCTGTGTGATTGAGGTGTGCCAGCTTGACCTTTAACTGTGCATTGTCACAGTTACCAGTGCAGTGTCAGTGGTCACATGACACTGACACTACACTGTTAACTGTGCATTGTCACAGTTAACAGTGCAGTGTCAGTGGTCACATGACACAGTGAACCTGACAAGTTGTTTAGATAGTGGGTGAAACCCACACAGACACGGGGAGAACATGCAAACTCCACACAGAGAGGCTGAGACTACCGGGGTTCGAACCCAGGACCTTCTTGCTGTGAGGCCACAGTGCTATCCACTGGACCACCGGGAAGGGAGGGGGGGTAGAGAGGAGAGACAGAACGTGACCTGACAGAAAGTGACCTGGGTCCAAGCCAGGGTCCCACCAGCAGGTGGCGCTAGCCCCACAAAGGAATGTGGGGGGGGGGGTTGATATGCTGCTGCCATGGCAACCAAGAAGCCAATGAGAACAGTTCCTTTGTGCTCCACCACAAAGAAAGGGAGAGAGGGTCGGGGTGTTCCTCCAAGACAAATATCACCATAGCAACGCAGAGAGCCCACAGGTCTGCTGCCCTGCCACGGCGCAGGGCAGCAGACAACGCATGCTAAACAAGCAGACATGCTAGTTGCTAACGGCACACGCTAAGCAGACACACGCTAAGCAGACACATGCTAAGAAAGCAAGCATGCTAACAAGGCACGCAAATTATCTTAAATCATGCTAACAACACAGGCTAAGACATGCCAATAACACAGGCTAAAACATGCTAATGACACAGGCTATGACATGCTAACGTTCCACACATTTAGCAAAGTCTTCAAAGCGACCACTGCCCTAGATGTAGCCTAAGCTAAACTAGAGACTTTAAAGAGGAGACAGACTACTTAAATGCAGGATCAGTCTTGCTAACGTCGCGCTCAAATCAAAACAGTATCAATCAAAATGCATTGTGAAGCAAAACGGCTTTGTTGATGTGAGCGGTGTTCGCCACTTTGTGTATGTTTCAATTTACGGAGCCAGGGCTGTGTAGAAGTATATGATTCTTTTTTTTTTACATGCACAGAGAACAGTAAGCTAGCAAAATGCAAAGAGATATTTGGTGAATTTGGCTAATTGTGTATTAGCATACAATTAGCTTGCAATAGCAGACTATATCTTTAAAAGAATCCTCAATAGAACAATGGGAGAGGTCTTTAACGCCAAATATTTCAGCTGTATGCAATTATATCACAGAGCCTGAAATAACTGCGCAGAGGTGTTATCAAGATGGCGACCGAGTGGCCAGACTTGTCTTTAAGGACTTTGGCTAAGCCACTCAAATTGTTTCACACACACACACCCATACATATCCATATTGTAGGTTTTTCCAACATCCTACAGTCCACAATGCACTATTAGGGTTTACACGATTAACATGAATCAACATGGACCAAGTGTTTGTGTTCTTTGTACAACCTGATGTCAAAATACTACATCCACTGTGAACATGAACCATCCAGACCACAAGCTGTAACACACTGTAAGACCTGCAGCGTTGTGTTTCTCAACAGGATGTTGTCATGACGTAATCACATTGAGGCTGCCACTGGACTATGTGATCCCAAATTGAGGTCGACAGACATGATGTAACGATACAGAGAACTGACGACATAGCCTACATGTCTGCCTGAGAGAGAGAGAGAGAGAGAGAGAGAGAGAGACGTTGTAATAGTTTGCAGAGCCCAATTCTCTACTTAGAGTAAATCTTAATGACCCCGGCAGGAACCATTTTGGAGAAAATCCGCTGTTAGGTTGACTCAAACTTTAACTTTTAGTTGTGAAACGATTTAGGGGAAATATTTAATGGAAGACATTTCATGTTACTGAAATTGCACAAACTCATCGTAACACAACTATTGTGGTTAATTATTAACAAAGAGTTGTATGTTTTCACCCATGTTGATCTAAAACGCAGAGAGATGTAACACTGATTCAGTTGGGTGGATAGGTCAGCTCTATTCAGATGTTCCATTCATCCAGGCATGCTTTAACAGATTATTCATCACTGAGGATGGAAATGTTAATTGAATAGTTCAGCCTTGGCAGAGGAATGTGTTCTACCAGAGACATTATAGAAGGGACAGACCACTTGTCACCACTGAATGGAACACTATGGGGGAAATCTTTAACAGCAAATATGGCTAAAACCGAACCTATTTAGCCAACAGGTTAACAGAACGTGAGGAGCTTAGTCCAGTCTGCCAGTTCATCTGCACAAACCTTAAAATGTGTAGTCGCCATTATAAACTAATACATAGTTTGTCCAACATCTCAAAAAAAGAATTTGGCCACAACTGGGTCTGTAAATTGGAACAAAAACAGTGGTGCAGATCGCCCCACACAACACTATCCTGGGGAGTTGTTATTATGCATATATTTACACCTTTAATCCAGTCCTAAAAAGGAGATTCATACAAAGCTAGATGAGTAGAAAAATGATGCCACCTAACCACATGAAAGCCTTAACTGCCAAGAAGTCTTTAGTGGAGACAGACATCTCCACATTTCTAGCTACATGTATAAACATGTAGCATGTGTCTGTTGTTGAAGAATAAATACGCTTAAACTGCAGATTTTGATAGGGAAAGCTTTCAGTTCCAGGTGTCCTGCTTTCACCTATAAGAATACCATTCAACAGCAAACAGGATGATATATTAGAGGACACCAAAGGGTGAGAAACTGCCGTGCATTGCTGTGCATGGAATGCATTCTCTGCCCCAGCGCTGCGGGGCTTAAGCCCCTCCCACAAGAGGAAGCAGAGTGAGTCCCTCACGCAGAGCTCTGCTACAGCAGCACCAGAACAACAAGCCGTGCTGCTACCCTGTCACACACCAAGAGGGAACTCTCAGTAATGCACGAAGGGGAAATGGAAGATGGTAGAAGACTGGGGGTGCATAACCTCTTCGCTGCCAACCACCAGCAACACATTCACAGCATTCCACTGGCCAGGTCACAGTCTGGTATGGTCTTCAGCAAGCAGAACAAGTGAAACATGGCAATAGCAATATGAAAATATTGTATATATATATAAATATTATGATAATATTGTCAGCATTTGCACGGTTTAAACTACAGCAGGTCTAAAGTGACACGTTGACTCACACAGGATGTTGAGTCATGAACGTGTCATTCTGGAGCGGAGCAGGAGCCGTACAGACCACAGAGAAGACACTGGAGATGGTGGTTCCAGCCAGGCAGCAGGAGCCGTACAGCCCACAGAGAAGACACTGGAGATGGTAGTTCCAGCCAGGCAGCAGGAGCCGTACAGCCCACAGAGGAGACACTGGAGATGGTGGTTCCAGCCAGGCTGGGTTAAGGGGGTTAGTGGAATAACCAAACCGTGATCTGATCATCCAACCGGACACTCTCCATGTGAACCGGGACCCCCGAACACACAATGTTCCCTCTGGAGGAGGCCGATACCCCCAGGATGGTGTCAGCGTGACCCCACCCGAACTACACCCTAGTGACTACAGCAGCTGACCGCTGATAACATGCACGCACACACACACACACGCACACACACACACACACGGGGGGGGGAGGGTGCAAACAATCACCTGTTGATACACAGACAAAAGTCATGTCAGTGGCACATGCAATCTAAGAGACATAGCAGGGTCTGTCTGTCTCTTTGTTTCTGTCAGTCTGTCAGTCTGACTGTGTGTGTGTGTGTGTGTGTGTGTGTGTGTGTGTGTGTGTGTGTGTGTGTGTGTGTGTGTGAGTGTGTGT
>JAODUH010001836.1:0-12480 GCA_027564835.1 Typhlichthys subterraneus | reverse complement strand
GGGGTCCCCTGCTGGAGCTGCTGCCCCCGCGACCCGACTTTGGATAAGCGGATGAAGATGGATGGATGGATGGATATAAGCACTATTATGCTTGAGGGTACTAATCCGGCCCTGGTTGGAGATTATTCTGTAGAGCTCTGGCAGTGCTCCTCCTGTTCCTCCTCACTCAGAGGAGCAGGTAGGTAAGACTCAAGGTTGGACATTGCACCTCCTCGCCAACAGATCTCAGAGAGTGAAAGTGAATGTACACTAGTTTGTCTGGTTTAGCAGCATGGCACTGGCCTTTTTTTTTTTCTTATATCTTACGAGAGGAGAGAGAACAACCTTAGAGAAGTGCACTTTTAGAAGTGCCATGCTGCTAAACCAGACTATCTAGTGTAGTTTCTTTCATTTCATCAAGACGTGACACTGATTCATCTCTTATGCTTCCTAACTGGATATATTGACATCGCTGAAGTGAAATGAACTTGGTGTTATACTGTGTTGATCAAGTGTTCCCTGTATTTTTTGGAGCATTGTAATATGGTTACTGTATGTTGACACTCTCTCATACCAGCTGCTGTTAAGTCAGACGCACAGTAGTTTCTGTTCCAGTACACAGAGAAGATGGACATATCACCGTATCACTTTATATGTCTGGTGGTCCTGGTTGTAGCCACTATCATCAGGGGAGGTGAGTGTCTGTCTGTCTGTCTGTCTACACTGTCACTGGGGCAACACACTTGCAGTGTGTTGTAATCCTCCCTAATATTTGTGTAATCAATATCTTAACCAAGTGCATGATCAATTCCGTGGGTAATAATTGGAATTATATTTGAAAAATTTCGATATAAATTAAGTCAGGTCAATTTGCTATATATAATAATTAAATTAATTAGTGTTAATGCACTTACACAAATTATATTAAAAGAAAAACAAGGACGTTTTTAAAGATCTTTCTTGTGGCTCGTTTGCATTCCCAACAACATATTTGTAAAACATCAAGAAAGGAATGTGCATGTGTTTACAATGTCAGTAGCAGCTGGTGAGAGAACAGGAAACGCAGATACAACATACAGTAGCTGAAATTAGTCTAGACTACTGTAGTTGCTGCTTTTGAATTTAATCACTGGTGGGCATTTTTAGTACGCCTAATCAACCTCTCTAATTAATCTCTTCTACAACATTAGTAGTGTCTGCCATGTTGCATAAAAAGCAGCCAATATATATAATGTTGCCATTTCTAATCACAAAACATGAACAAAGCAGGCCTAATTACCAAATAAACAGAACTAAATAGATGGCATATAAGTCAGAGAATCATCTCTCTGCTTCATTGAGTACTCTCTGATTTCCTATATAGACAAAGTAGAAAACGTCTTCTGTAGATGATTGGCTGTTTATTATGAAATGGCATTCAAGTCAATATTAAATAAATAAATAAATTAATATCGCTAAGAAATAAATAATTTAACGATGAAGCACTTTTTGGTTTTTATCTGTGAACAGTACTACATACATTAACTTTACTTACTAACTAAATAAATATCTAAACAAATGTAATCAATAAATAAATAAATAAAATTTACTGTCAAAATTAATAATTTCAATGGACTACTTTCATATATTTCAAGGGACTTTTATTTCATAATGGATAATTTTTTGATTTCAAGGTTTTTTTGTTAATAATGCCACATTATGACAATGACGACTCAGAGCTGAATTAATATTGTCTCACATTATTATTCTTCATTATCCAACCCTAATGTATTGTCGCCTGTTTCATACTGTGTCTGACTCATTTTGTAAAGCATTTTGCTTGTAATACCAAGGTTGTGGGTTCAAACCTCATATAACATGTTTTAACCTATGAAAATATTTTACCCTATGAAAAAATGTATGGCCCAGTAGGCTCTAGGACACTGGCAGATTGCCATGTACAGTAATAAGTAACCTTTAAATATTAACTTTACAGAAATATTAACTTTACAGAGAATCTTGAGTCGGTTAGTCTCTTGCTTGGAAACTGGTATCACGTGAGTAAAAAAACAAGTATGACACTAGGAAAATACAATTAGTGATCTATATGAATACTTTTCAATAGGCAGTAGACTATTGCTGTAATTAAGATATTATAATATTTATAGGCTTCTATATAGGCTATAAATATTTATTTCCAGCTCATAACATTAAAGATAACGGCACTCATTTTTAGCATGACATTAGTGTGGCTGTGCAGTTGTACTGGAAATGGCTGACGCCTCTGAGATAACCACACTACATTAATTTGCACACAAGTCATGAAAAGCAGCCATAACCATACCAGCCAAAACCATGAAATAGTGCCATGAAATACATAAATGTGTCATTATGAAATAAAAGGCCCATGAAATTAATAAATATGCCATTATAAAATAAAAGTCCCCCGAAATATAAAGTAGTCCTTTTGAAAAAATGTGAAATTAGAAAAAATGTATTGGTTACATTTAGACCAAATGGAAGGCCACGGTCCAATAAACAATGTGTTTTCCTATGTGAAAAGCTTCATCATTTATTTATCCATATAGTATGAATAAATAAACAACAAGTTTGAGAAGAGAAGGGATATAGTACAGATGATGTACACTTTATAATAATTAAATAGCGACGTCATGAGTAATTTACTGTATATAGATACTTTGTTAAACTATAATTTTAAGTTTAATTATTGTATTTTTTTAATTAGAGGATGTATGGAAAGCTGAGCTTCCAATCGCTACTGGTGCATGTACAACATGTTTTACTAATGAAACTGAAGTTTCATGTGCAAGTAGGACAAAGACACCAGATTTCTAAAGCACAGGGTCACAACATAGGCTACTATGATAGTGGATCATTGCGTGGTAGGTGATGGATCAACCAGTGGAGACAAGATGCTTCAGTGAGTGACACTGGCTGCATTATGGTTTTGCATCTCCCATGGTTCACATGGTTTCATCATGTGCACCTGTTGTCCCCAACACCAAAACACAAACTTACTGCTACTGAGGCCCACTGTGGCTGCCCACTAGAGGTTATGATGGATCAAATACACTTTAATGAACAACAGGGATTATTTATGTGTAATTTAAAGAGAGAACAGAATTAAAATTGATATTTTACAGTATGTTAGCTCAGTCATATTATTAACTTATAGATTCCCCTTTACTATACTGTAATTACATTAATTTTCTGTGAAACAAACTCATGAATCAATAGTAAAACTGAAAGCATTCTTGGTTACATTCCTACTCCTACTCACAATTAGTGATTTGATTGCTGTGGAGATATTTCATTTTAAATGTGTGTAGGAGCCAAACTTCAAACGCACACTATTGTTTGAATTATGCATAGATAAAAGTATTAGACATCTCCACAGAGCATCACGGTTTTTCTACCGTAGTCATAGTCGCAGCAGTTAGGTAGAGTATGTTTGGAAACGCCTGTATTTGTTTTATTTTGTGTATAGCGCATGTATGCCTGTTTGGACGTGTAGATTGACAATAAACACACATTTCATTTTACACAAAGTCAAGGAGGTGTCTTTCACGTCTATAGCGCACAAGTCAGGAGCTGTGTTAACTAGCGCACACAATCAACGTCGACCCTCACAATGCGATTTTATTGCATCAGCTACCCATTACAAGGATGTAGCGTAGTCAGCTGCTTGTCAGTCTCATAAAGCTGACAGTTTAGTGCCCCTGTAGACCACATACACATACCATAAATATACAGTAAACCCTACTTAAAATGTTTGCCTTTGTCCTTTGCTCTTTTACAGTGATCACAGACACCACCGTGTCCTGTGTATTCCTGGAGCCCTGTCTGTTGCCCTGCACCTTCCCTCCAGCCAGTGAAGAGGTCATCCATTGGATGATCTCCACTCCTGGAGAGCCAGTAGTCCACTCATACTACAGGGGTCAGGACCAGTTTACCTACCAGGATAAGGAGTTTACCAACAGGACCTCCCTGTTCCATGACCAGATCTCCAAGGGAAATGCATCACTCCAGCTGTCAGGGGTGTCCTTCAAGGACCAGAGGAGATATAAATGTTATACTGGCACTGTTCTGGGCAGCAAGGAGTCTTCCATCAGTCTGACAGTAGAAGGTTAACCTTTATATGAGAGGAAATAAATATTTTAGTTGAATACATTTTTTTTATTATACCTTTATTTAACCAGGAAAGACTTATTGAGATGAAGTGAATTAATAATAATTCACATGGCACATGTACACCTATGTTATACTTTACCTGAGGTGGAGGTACTAATCAGAAAATTAAGGTCAACCTTAAAGTTACACATCTTTCAAACAAACTGTTACTTTAGCACTGACCCGTTATGAAAAAAATACTTACTTACTTTATCATGCATATTTAGATAGTAATTTCACAGTTTTGTTGCTGCTCTGTCTGAATTACACTATGTGCAAATATATCTTATGGTTCTGATTATCTGCCATGGGTATATGTTGTTTTGTTTGTGTTGTGGTCCTCTCCCTCCAGCTCCTGTAGATAAAGTTGACATTAAACTGGTAAATGACACAATAACCTGCAGCTCTGGAGGAATTTACCCAGCGCCTGAGCTCTCCTGGTCCACCAGTCCTCCATCAGAACTAAACCTCCAGAACAGAACCAAAGTCTGGACATATGAGCCAGGACTTCATAATATCAGCAGCTCTCTACAGATTAGAGATCATCAACTAGTCTACATCTGTTCCATCAGCGCCAATGGTAGAACAAGGATGGCCACTGTAACACAACACTGTGAGTCAACAAATCAGTTTATCACAATCTCAATCTTTTTTATGAAACAAATCATTCAGCAGACATATTAATGGTGATGTGTAATATAGATGTTTTAATGTTTTAAACTAAATATAAATATTATCAAGAGAGGTATAAGAAATCAGTTTTGATGATATGTTAAAAACCTGTATGTACTGCAATGTAGAGATAATTTCTGAAATGAACAGATTGCTCCGGCCTGTAGCCTTGTAATGCCACTTTGTACCTCAAGGGGCAAGGTGAGCCAAGCTTCCAGGCTGCCCTCAGACCAACATTGGAAGAAATGCGCTGAGAGCTGTATTATAACCCGTTGGCTTACTGTTCTAAATATAATCAAAAAAATATTGTAATGCCATAAGTGATGCCATTGGCCCCATATCTATATTTCAGCTAGCATCAATGCTACAGTTGGTAGTGAAGTGACAATCCTCTGCAGTTCAACTGCCAACTTGAGCAGCTTGGACCTCACCTGGACCTTCAACCACGATGAGACGGTGCTCCGTTTTCTGGCCAGCAGGGACCTGGAGGTCCAGGAGGCGTGGAAGACGTTGGTCCAGGGTGTGTCTGCGTCTGGGGGTCTTCAGCTCAGGGCTTCCTCTGTGGAATACCAGGGAACATACATCTGTGAGCTCAGGAATGCTGACGCTACACATGTGACCAACACCTTCCTGGAGATAAAAGAATTGAGCCAAATTAAAGGTAACAGATACAATTGTATACTTTAACTTTAGATACATTCATGCAAGCTAAATGGCTAACCATAGTGGCCTATTGTCAAAAGAAAGATAAAGTAAAACAAACAACAGTGAAACATCAGTGTATGCAGATGTGAAAGAACAAAGTCACCTTAGTAAAAGTACATAGTCAAATAACGAAATAGGCCCTAGGATATACTGTAGCCTACTGAATGTCTGAGAGTTGTCAGTGCATATTGTTATTCTAGTTCTATGGAGCATATAGGACTACTGGAACCCTTTCATGACATTATTAAACAGAAATAGAAACAGATTCTCAAAAAATACATGTTTTATACAACCTTCTCATATTGCAAGCACAAATCAGTTCACACCGTAAAAGTGTTTATCACAACACCATATGTTTCACTTACAATAATGGGCCATAATTTTTTCTTATTGCATAAACAAAGAAGGCACACGTAGGCTAGGCTATGTCAAAATGACAGTAGGCCTACAGTCATGCACGTTCCTTCTCTAAAATAATTAAAATATTGTTGCAGTCAAAAGATTATGCCATACAAAATAATTATCAACAAAATGTTTGGCAAAATGTGTTTACTGTAAAGCCAGATCAATATACAGCAATTTAAATGGGTTGTCAAGCTGTAATGTTAAACAATATAGCCTACAACACATATCTAGCTTCCTTTAGTCCTATTGCCCATCAACTCTCTCCTCTCTGTATGGCCTGTTTATCAACATTGCACATGATATTTTCCCTTAGCCATGCCATGTTGGAAATTATATCTTGTATGCCGCTGCCACCCCCTGCCAGCTTCGGTTGTGATGTCCTCACACCAGCATCCATGTTTTCAGAAAGGACATCTGAGTATGAAGCTGGCAGTCAAACACTTTAAATCAATGCTGAGGGTGGGAGAAAGGCTAAATGTGTGTAGACCCAAGGAGATCTTGTGTGCTAGTCTACTGTAGTGTTGTTTATACTATTTTGCAGGTAGGATTTGCTCAATGAACATAGTATGATATGCCAATAGTAGACATGTAGGCTATATGACTGTAATGAGAAATTGTATAATCAATTTTGATTAGGGTGACTTTAGTTAGCTCACACTTAGACAGTGGGATCTGTTACCGGTATTGTGCAGTGACTCAGAAAAAGTAGCTGTACCGCAGTAACTCCATGAGTTTCACTCGTGGAGTATGAGGGGTAAAAACAACACAATTGTATCTATAAATTGATCAAATCACTTGATTTAAAAGTTATTTTTCAATTCGCACACATCACCTCAATTTGTATCAGTTAATATATGTTCCTTCTGCTTCCACCCCTCATAGTGAAGGGGCATTACATGGTTGTTGATACAGCGAAAATACAATCTATTACACAGCAAAATATATTTTTAATTAAGATATTCGCTCAAAAATATATATACAGTATATATATATTTTTTTTATGAAGCCATTTAACGCTAGAAAACTAATTTGTTTTAGAATTTTAGCTAGCTGGTCATATGTGTGAGTATTGATCCTGCAGTATCGATTTGCCCATCCCTAGTTAACACTGAACAACACAACTCCACATGTGATTGATTGATAGATAACTACAGTAGCCTACACTACTGTTTTTTACTTTTATTCTTTTTTTAAAAAAAAATATATATATATGCTTTTTGGGTTATTGTTGGATGAGTGAATGGGTTTTTTCAGAACACACACCAATTAACATTTATGAATGGATCTCATTTGTACAGCGCTACATGAGATTTGGAATCCTGCTACCGGTAGTGGGTGGAAAGTTGTCATTGTGATTGCCATTGTAATTATAGTGCTGGTGGTTATATTGATGGCAATACTATACTGGATGTATGCAGGTGAGTCATACTGGTATTAAGACTTATTATTTTCTTTCTCAATTTCATTTGCTTCTACTTAAACTACTAATTTTCTTCATATAGCATACAGCTTATAGTGAATGTAATCCTTTCATGTGTAATTTTTTAAGCATGAAGATATTTCAGTATATATTTCGGATTGAGGCCCACTGTATTTCTGTAGAATGTGTTTATTCTTGGCTGATTTGCTATTCATTCCTAAAATAAAACACATTTCATTCACTCCATATAAAGAGACTCAAAATCCATTAACAAAGCAGTCAGAAACAGGTGCACATTTATGAACTGTTCTGAAAGAACCAAACAGGTTTCCATCATGCCTTGGACAGATTTCCTTAAAATGTCGTGCATCTGAAGAGCATCTAAAGATTTAGTAGATTATGAGCCTGAGGCCACAATCAAGAGTGTGCAACAATATGATCTAGATTCAAACATCAAACACCCTGAGCCTTGGATGAGAGGAGTTTGTTACATGTGGGGTTAATCTGTGGGGAGGAGAGAAGTACAAATATGTGTATCAGGGATTTTCTAATCATTTTGTTTTCTTAATTTGAAATGTTCCATTCAAACTATCTTCAGCCAATCAGAAATCAGGCATTGCCGTCAGCATGAATAGCATTGTTGTATTGTTATGGCACAAACTGTTTTGAATGAAGCTCTGCCTTCAGACCATTGTGCCATCCAAACTTGCAAGCAAGCACAGGGACCTGCACATCAACCCATCAGGCAGACCACAGGTGGTGAGGATGGGCACCCTCCCCTCCTCCACTCCTCTCAGTCACAGCACTGATGCCTCTTATGTAAGTGTACTCCACATTAGGTCCATGATAGTCTCAGCCTCTTCCGTCCATTAGCACTACGTCACAAGCAGCTCTGTGCTGAACGTCTGACACATATACATCTGTAAGCTCGACAGCACTTTCAGGAAGTGAGGATGTCAATTTCCATTGGCAGTTATCAAGTCTGTATCAGTAATTCTGGTGGGACGCTAGTACGGTGCTTTATTTATTAATTTAAACTTTCAGTTTATTTTAAGCAGAAACCATAGCCTACTTGTATAACAGATTTACAAGACCTGCAAACAGCTACACTCGTCGTTAAGATGTTAAGTTTCACAACAAATTCCTCTGTATAAATTTAACATCCGACTTGGTCAGTGAGTTACGTAGTTTGTCATTGTGCACGTCGTCAATCAAAATAACTCTCCTGTCAAGTAGGCATGTCTAGCCAGCGCTGTGTTGCGGACTTAACGCAAGTAAGCTGGATCTGCGAGACTATAGGTCCATGTTGTCAAGGCAGAGTTCGTAGCAACAGCGTGTTGGCAGTCAGACTATATTATTAGTCATGCCTGATTGTACAGAGTCCATGAAAAGTGATTGTTTGTTTTTTTTTTCTTATATGCAATTACAATTTATTAGTAGTATTTGTAGTGTAGTATTTGTAGTATTAATTATTATTATTAGTATCAGAGAGGAGTATGGAATGATGGATGGAATCTGATGGAAGGAGCAAGTGAGGTGGATCACAGAAGGTTTAGGGCAAATTGAGAAGTATTAAAGGGTAATAATGACAAGCAAAAGTTATGTGAAAGAGTTTCAGAGGATTACAGTATTTTTTATCTTATTTCATCATTGCTGTTTCTCTTGCTTCTTTCAGAAAACAATTGAATCGAGCCAACAGAAGACCATTAAACCAGCAAACTATCTAGCTTAACCAATAATATGAAATAATACACTACTGCTTGATGTGTGGACTTGGTATCCAAGATAATAATTCTCAAATATACGAGACGAGCAGCTACCATATGCAGCTTTATTTGAGCTTTATGTATACTGTAGTTCTTTATCACATTACAGTCTCAAAGGGTGTTATAAACCCAAACTGCATGGTTAGGATTGATGGATCCTAGATTGTGCAGTTATCAAATTAAATGCATCACACTGTGTAGTAAATAAGAACACATTGTATGTAGTTGTATAGTGGTCAAAGTGGAATTAACAGATGCCAAAGGAGGATGTGTCCTGGTCCCAGTGTTGGCCATGTCTCTTCAGGTCTGAGTCCTAGTTTGGTCCTAGTCATACCAGGTCCGCTCACCACCTTTTAGGTCTGCACACAGCATGCAACCCCCTTCACAGGAGATGTGACGACAGGAAAGACCCATACAAAACCATACAAGCATCTCCCCTCCCCTATATTCATGCCTGAGGGAATATGGTCACGTGACACCTTAACCCAACTCTTTTTAAAAACAAACTGATGGAAGTATGGACATCAACTGAATGAATGAATGAATCTACAATGAAAGTGGGTGTTGAGTGAGTTTACATGCTCTACATTAATTACATGGCATCTTCCCTCCCCAATATTCATCACATTATCAGTCGAGGATGCCAAATAGTTGAGAAAGGCTTCAACAAGGATGACATTACAAATATGCAAAGAACCTTTTTGTCCTATAAAGACAATATTATACGTTCAGGAGAATGATGCAACTTCACATTATATTTTACCTTTGTTAGGATTATAATATATTGCAATAATTGAAAATTACCATATATAACCATTTTTATTCACTCTTTATTTGTAAATACACAAATCAATCGTGTTATGTTATTTACACCAACACTGAAAGACTGTGCATAAAGAAGACATATCACTCTGGTATAGTAGGGCTTATGCATACAGAAATAGCTAACAGACCCACAAGTCTGCAAAAGGAGAAAATTAACATGAAAGCAATGAATTATGTATAAAATGTATAAAGCAATGTTTTATATAATTTATATATGTACAAGACAATAATAATTAATAATACATTTGGGGAAATAAATAAAGAAAATGCAAGGGGAAAATAATCCAGAAATATAGAAAATCCATTTTCTGAACACATTTATTTTAAATGTTTGTGCATTTATTGGCATGCTTTTTATTCATATGCAGTAACAAACAATTGAGCTTACACTATATGGTTGCAGGCAAATTTAACCAAGCATGACTTCATCGGTTTGTGTTTCATTGTTCTGAATTGTTGTGGCGGGACCATATACTTTCAATGACAGGAGAAATATTTATTCCAAATACCTAAATTATTTACCAACACAGCTTAAAATGGCACAACTACAATTGGCAGGTCAACTGGATGCTAACTAACTGGTAATCAAACCAGAGGGATAATTCCCAAAAGACGATGGGGACCAGTTGGGAACATTGTAGGTAGGTGGGCCGATGAACAACGCCATCAACAATGTCTGACAGTCCAGTGCTACACCTCCTGTGCCTGCACCCCACCTGCATGCATGTCCAAGATGGCTGGTGAAGTTAGCTCCTCCTCTTCCCACACCGCGGCAGTCGTCGGCCACTCCTGCAGATGGAGTACTGGAACGGCCATCTAGGGGCTCCCACTCCTGTGCCCCGACAGCTAGTGATGGCTCCCGCCCCGAGACAGTCCCAGTCTGGTGTATGACTGCCCCTTGTTTTGGGTCCTATGTATGCCTTGTGTTCTTGTTTTCACCGCTGCTCCTGTCCTTAGTCACGCCCCAGGTCCAGAATTGAATATGTCACGCGTCACGTGTGTCTAGAGGTTTACCTTCCGTAACTATTAGACCTGCCCGTCCATGTCTTCGTCCAGCTCTGTCTGCCTGTGTATTTAGACCCTTGTGTTTTCTCTGTTCCTTGTCTCGTGTGTTGATTGTGTGTATGCTTCTGCATCATTAAACCTTGTTGCACTTACACAATGTGGTCGTCGGTCCTGGGTCACTGAGAAACAGACGAAAGAACAAGAGAAATATCAGACCAGGGCAATCCACAACAAATCCCAGAAATCCAGTTCAGGGTCCAAATGCCAGAATATCTGTCCTCATACAAGCTCGTCTCCACATCTGACGTACACCACCGGGTTTCAGAGCGTAGCCTACTAACCTCCCCACTTGCTCTCTCCTGGTCATCTGGTGTGTGGTTGTATCTTCCTTCCTGGGTTTGAGTTGATTGAGTGAATTGGTTACACCTGGTGTTCCTCCACTCTGGGAGGAATGCAGCAGGTACATAGCATCCTTCATATATGGCGCCCCTTGGTGGTTGGACATTGGCACAGCGTCGGGTGGCTGGGATGCCACAACGCACAGAATAGGATAAGATAGCGAATTGTGAGGAGATATTTTATTTTTTATTTGAAGGTTTCGGCAAAGTCCAGAGCAGCAATTCCACACGGTATGTATGCAAGGCAGAAAGCAGGTCATACAAAGAATAAGTAATAATAATAATAATAATAATGCTCAATAACCCCTAGAATTATTTTCAGCACCCCTAAAAAATATAATATAAAATATAAAAAAAGCAGTCCAGCAGTCCATAACAAAAACAACAAAATGTGGATTATGGATCTTGTGCGTGCTACGCAGCCCGAGCGTCTATGTGCCAGGTACATTAGGTAGGGCTCCTATCTTGAAACTAGTTGTGTTGCTTTCAACGCGCAAAGAGCCTACTGTGACCAGTCTGCATTGGGGCGCGTTGTTGCGTGTTGGACAAAATGGACATTACAATACGTAGGCTATATCAAATGTTTAGATCTTAAACAATTCTATGTGCTCCGTGACGCATGGAAGTTGCCGTCGCACACCATGTTTGGCGCACATTGTGCACCCATTGCGCCCCTCTAGCCATACAAATTAACATCACCCCTGCATATTTGGCGCTGACGCTCTGCTGTGATTTACCATTTGCAACCGTGGCCTGTTACAATCTCTGCCACACACACAAGGCAAGGCGGCCAGAGGTACACTTGGCCTAACCGACAGTTTGGTGATTCTGACTAAAGGCTTAAAACAAGTTAGCATTCTCTAATAGGTTTGATCAGTGTCTTAATTTATTATGGCTATATTGTGTTGTAGTCTGTGTGATGTTTAGAATTTGAAGAAAATGGGAATGACTAATTCCTTAAAATATATTAATTTATCATTGATTTGAATATGTACCACATGCACATTTAAAAAAGTTACTTACCCAAAGGAAAATAGGACAGGAAAGTAAATCATGCCTACTGTCACGCCCACGTCCCGGGGCGGGGCGGTACAGGCCTCTCTTGCACGCTCCCGCTCCCCGGAGTACTAATCAC
>JAODUH010001835.1:0-12480 GCA_027564835.1 Typhlichthys subterraneus | reverse complement strand
TAGTGGCGCATATATACATATATATATGTGTGTGTATATAAATATATATATATATATATATATATGTGTGTGTGTCTAATAAAAGGTAGAGATTTCTGGTGACAATTGCAAACCATGGCGTTGTTTTTAGCTGAGTTGCCATAACTCAAGTAAACCCATGGCGGCTCGCAAAACAGGGAATGTAAATGGACTGCTTTTTTTTTGTTTGTTTGTTTGTTTGTTTGAATGTGTTTGTTTACGCTCTACGCGGGCAAATGTGTGACAGGGAGTCAGAATACAGCCAAAGAAAGGTAGATAAATGTTTATCTCTGTTCACACTAGAACAGAAAGCTTAAAAAACGTATCCATGTTTCTCTTCATAGCTGTTTGGCTTTGTCTTTCTTCTCAGTTTTTCCTCCCTCCTATTGTTCAATTATCATCTCCCCTTCTGGTATTTATATACTCCTGCATATTTATATTTATATCCTTATTTCACTGGCCTCCTCTATTTTTGCTTTCTAGCCTCCCCCTCTCATTCGCTCCTATTTCTTGACTCTCCTGTCTCCAGGCGTCTCTCCACACCACTGGTCCCATCTCTACTTCCACTCTCTGCTGTTGTCTTTCTTTTGTCCTTCTCACTGCATCTCCTCTCACTTACTAGTCAGTCAGTCAGCAAGTCAAGTCATCAGTTAGCTTACAGTAGTAGACCAACCGCGCTTTAAGCATAGGCCTTTGTCAGTCTGACTGTAAACAACCTGGCCAGCCAGTCTGCATTTACTGTAATTTGAAAAATGCAAGAACAAGAACAAGAAGTTTCCAGTGGTGGTCAGATACTGCTAACTCTAGCTTAGCGAAACTCCGTTTACTGGTTGGCCGTAAAGTGTGGGTGGCGTGTGGACAACTTGAGTGTGGCGCTCAATTCCCATTAAAAACGACAAGAGCGTAGATTACGGACCTCAAGTCCAAATGGAACGCACCCTGAGTTACCAACTCGCTCAAAAAGCCAGACAGCTATAATGTACGTCAACCCTGTAGCAACTCAGCCAGTAAGCCAATCGTAAGACAGTCGGCCAGGAGGCAAAATCCAATAATAAATGTGAAGCGCTCGGCACTCCTTTTGTGGTATGTGTTCGCAGTGATTCAATAGAAGTAATAAATGTTCTCCATAATGCAGCGCTGAGTTTGCATCTCCTCACCGTAGCTTTTCACACAGACAGACTGTAAAATTACTATCATTACAACAGTTCATTTTTCTTCCACTTTCCTGCATCTTTGCACAATTTTTTCTTCCTGCTGGTTTTATTTTATTTCTTCTCCTTCTCCTGTATTCTCTAATATCACCTCTTATTCCCCCCTCAGTCATTTCTACCTTTCTTTCTTTTTTTCCTATACTACCTCAACATTGTCACTAAAAAGTTAATGAACCAACAGTAACTGCAGCAGCTTGACTGCTTACTTATTACCGTTTAACCACCTGTCTTTTTAAGGCCTGGCAAGTTCCAAGACATGCTGTCTGTCTGAATTCATATTTTTTGGTACGTTTCCGCTGTCAATTTATCACGTCGTGAATGTTGCTTCAGTCCAATCACTAGATTACTGTTGCTGACAACATGATAGGCTAACACCTGGGTGTTGGACTCTTTCTGCTACGCCCACTGAATGGTCCCGTAATCACCACACCTGGAACCCATGTGTGTTAATGTGTGATTACACAGTGATGGCAATAATACAAGTGTTTACACAGTACAAATATATTTTGGGCGTGCGTGCGTGTGCTTCTTACCAATCTGTTTAGGGCTCCTGTCGTTACAGATGCGGCACTGTGGGTTCCCAACAGGTTGGCCCGGTACATGTTCCACAAGCTTACAGAACATCTCTGGACCAGCAGCACCACAGGTGGCATTGGCCCTTACTTCGGCCATGGAGGCCAGGTTTAACACGGCTGGGAAGAGACCTGAGAGAGAGAGAGAGAGAGAGAGAGAGAGAGAGAGAGAGAGAGAGAGAGAGAGAGAGAGAGAGAGAGAGAGAGAGAGACGTAATTACCTTACATAAACTTTATTTCCTTTGAACATCACAGAGTAGTGTATCCAACACAGACCAACCAGCATATTGACTGACAGATGGTCAGTATTTTGGAAAATAAAGGTAGGCCTCCTGCAAGCCAGTTTATTCACGACCAAGAGGATTCCTACTCAAATGTGCACTACTGTCTGAAAGCCCCCACCATCTGACAGATAAACAGACAGATGGGTGGATAGCAGGGCTGTATCTGATTCTGAAGACATTATTATGGAAACCACGAATAATACCATGGAAATTGATATTTATTGTACCCAAAGTTGATCTGAATTATTCTGAAAAAGCAATGATTGCCACGTCCTTCAAATCAATTCATATCAGTGTGGATAGCCAAAAGATGAAAATGCCATTTCTCTTTGCAACATATAGGACTTGGATTTCACTAACTAGTCATTTCATTTACTACACATTATTGAGTGATCACTATATTATGTAGCCCCCCTCCCCCTTCAATATACATATACAGTGTACTGTAGGAGGCATCATATCATGTGGCTTGTTGGACAATAGAATGTAAGTAGGACATTACATCAGTTCACCTCCTAAAAAACAATATTAGACACAAGATATGAATTCTGTGAATTCATATCCATTAGTCTGGTGAGAGTTCTGTGGCCTGCAGAGTGTTATAAATGACAGAGCTTCTTCAAGCACAGATATTTGCCTGAATCCCAGACCAGACTTTTCCCATAGTAAAAATCCCTCTTCAGGTTTTTTCTCTCGGTATGAGACAGGCTTTGTTGATGTCAGGCTTTTGTAGCATTGAATACACACATGGTTCACATTTCCTGTCTGGCAAACACTCGCAGACAAACAAAACATGAATATATATGTGTTCACGTGCTGTATGTCTGCACCAACTGTTAGAGCCGAGTATAACCATGCAACTACAAGCATACAGACACATGCAAACGTGCCAAGGTATACACCCAAGTTGCAGACGTGTGTCCAGATGAGGGCAGCTGTTTGGCCAGATATCAACACTGATGAACTGTGAAAAACATCTGAGAGATTCAAAGTTTTTTCTCTCTTGCTCTCACACGTGCACACACAAACACAATCACGCACAAACCTCTAAAAATGATGTCCGAGAAAGTTCATTCTAGGTTTCCAAAGCTACGCCACATTTTAGCATTCACATAATCTTCTTGACCTTTAATCAACCGCGTTGATCAGCAGGGCTATTTGGTTCACTACACTGCATGCTGCATTTATCAAGCTAGCATTCCCTGAAAAGTACTGTAGCATTATTTATGTGTAGACTACATACAGTATTTATGTTGGACGGGAAAATGTTTTCCAGGCCACCTGAGAAAAAGTAAAATAACATTAAATAATAATAATATATAATAACCTTCCACTATTTATATTTAAAAGTTTGTAGAAACACACTGTAAATACTGTAGGTCTAAATCTACTTTCCGAACCTGGTATATTGCACATTTCTATGATTTATCTAAAAATGTACTATTTAGGTACAGTATCATTTATACAATGGTTTGGGACTCAAAGATCCAATTACACACTTTATTGTTTTCAATTTGCAATTTAATTTTCTTCCCTAAAACTTGTGTTTACTGTTAGTCTAGAGACCAATATTACTACAGTAATGCAAACATCTGGGAACAACCATTATACAATGTGATTTATATGTACAGTAGTTCGGTTTTACATTTCTAAAATAAGTCTCGTACAGTGTATCATGTTTCCTGTAGAGTAGGTAAGAGTTCAATGTCTATAGTATTATTGCATATTGCTGTGAGATAGCTATGTGTTATAGTTCCTTAGAAAAATGACAAGAAATGTATAGAGTCTAACACAACCGGCCCTATTTTAACCATCTAAGCGCACAGTCTGAAGCGCAAGATGCAAACTGCATTTAGGGCGTGTCCAAATCCACTTGTTTAACGGCTTTTTTGTGCCGGGCGCATGGTTCAAAGGGGTTGTACTTACTCTCTCCATTATTCAAGGGTGTGTTTTGGCCGTAACATACAATAAACCCGTCGGTATCATCTCCCGTTGACTAAATCCAGGTGCGCTTGGACCTTTCCATTATACAGGCGGGTTTGTAAAAGCACGCAAGCAGACCATCTATGGCAACAGCAAGGTTCCATCAAGATCCCTAGAACATGTGGATGTAGGCTACACTAATAATATTTCACATTGTACTCTTCCCATTTTTTAAAATAATTTTGCCTGTTTGTGTGCTCCTGAGCTAACCTGACATGCCAGATGGATTGTTAGTCGCAAGTCTATCTGGGGAGACATCCATCAAAATTCTTTGAAAACAGCATACACTTTCAAAAAACACTTAGCAGTTGATTGGATGAACCATCTGGTAGTGTTCGCTGTCGGCAAAGCTAGACCATGCCACACACCTAAACCACGCCCGTATAGCTATCAATATGATGCCGATTGCTACACACACGTTGACAATGATTTCTAGGCTTTCAAGACTGATTCTCTCTGCAAAGTGAAAATGATAATGCCCTGCGCGATTGACCTTAGACCAACATTTTGCTGGTCAATCGTGCAATCTCTTTCCACTGCCTCAGGATAGCAATGCGCCAACAATGTGCCAGATCACAACTCATATTTAGACCAAGTGCATTTGCTATCTGAACAATGTGGGTGCTGGACGGGAAATTACAATTAGCGAAGAAACTTGCTATCCCTCTTAGTGCCGGGTGTAAGATATAGGGCACAACATTTCCAAAGGTGCTAAGTTTGGGGACTGGTACCACATTTGCTCTGCTTCCTGGTACAGTAAATGCATTTCTAACAAAGACTTTCAGACTATTATTGTTGTAATGGCATAGCAAACCTCCAAGTGGTTTCTCCCACTTGGAGGCACAGTCCAAATGTAGACTCAGCAGATACAGACCCTCTGTGATGATGTATGGCAGTGACCTAGGCTACAGATAAAGATGTTTTTCCTTTTGCCTTTCATGTTCAACAATGAGGCCGGATAAAAGCAGGAGAATGGAGAGGGCCGTGTGACAAGCGACTCAGATATCAGATAGAATGAAAGACAGGGCCATGCTCACACACTGCACACACACACTCACACGCGCGCACACACACACACACACACACACACACACACACACACACCGAGACATTTTCAAAACCTTCCACACTTTCTCTATGCTCTGATAAGCATGGTAACCCAACGGTCGGCCTGTCTGTCTGTCTGTCTGTCTGTCTGTCTGCCCGTTGGCCATTCTCTTTATATGCTCTATTAACCACGAGGGTCCCTGGAGATTTACCGCAATACAAGCTCTGAAGTGTAACACCATCATAAATGTATAATTGTACAAATGTACCCTGTATGAGCAACGTTTCAGGCAGTGCTGCTGGGGCTCGTGTTGTTTGGGGTGTTGTTGCAACAGAGCTACACCGATTGCATGGCGAGGTGAGGTTAACTTGGTCTAACGTCTAAATCTCAACCTCTACGGCATCTTCTCAGGTACAGTATAGTAGCGCTGCCTCAGGGAACCTTATGTACTACTAAAGAGGCACTGCACGATAGCTTGGCTACACGTTGGCAGGGTACAACTTGATTTTCAATGTGCTTTGTGAACCCACAGAAAGAGCGAGGAATTTTATAAATGTGTCACTCGGTTTGTCACTGTGTGTGTCACTGTATAGAAGCCAAATAAAATTGATTAATGTTGTGGAGGGCCATGCATTGCTGGTCTGGGAGGGGTGATGGTCTACATATTTGGAGAAACCCTGAAAGTTTTGACCACTATCACCAGGCAAGCTGAACACCATATCCACTCACTATGCATCAGGGTTTATATGTATGTCACTTAGGGATTGCATGAGTTAAAGTGAAGGATATATCTGTATATAAGGAACTTTACAGACAACTTAAAGGAGTTGTGAGTGACACACGTCAATATGGGTCCAAATGGGTTTTATGCATTAGACTTTTTAGCCTATATCTCTCTGATGAAACGCAACAGGGTGTGCCCAAATCACACCGGAAGCAATGAGAAGCAATATTGCCTCCCTATTGTGAACAGGGAGCTCTGCTTATCTTTGTGCTTAATGTAGTGAAAAGGGTATATAGGCCTTATGACTACCTTTCCTATCTGGCCATGAAATGGTGTAGCTCTCTTAGAAATATTGGTGAAAGAGAACATTAAGACTTGGAAGATCTCAAATCTCCCCATAAATATCCGTATATCTGGTCCAGATTTATCACATGTGAAACTGTATTGTAATGTCTGGCCCCCGGTGCATTGTGGGTAGTCCCGAGCACATCTCTGCCAGCGTCAGCTGCTGAGTGGGTAAACTCAGCATCTAATGCATTTATTCCACTCTGAATCCAATTGTATGTGTGACTTCTACAACCTCTGTCACCGCAGGCCTTCCGCCCTCTGGGGTGTGTGCGTATGTGTGCGCGCACGCGTGATGGATGTGTTATTGTGGACTTCTGAGGCGAGATGTTTGCTTGATGGAATAAGAAGAAGGTTAGGAAAGACAAGATCATCTCTCTCTCTCTCTGTCTCTCTCTCTGTCTGTCTCTCGCTCTCCGTCGGGAGTCAGAGAGACAGAGACGGACGGGAGCTGGAGGGGGAAAAGTAAGGAAAGAGATTGATGGGGAAAGAGCGGGAGAGAGAGGTGGAGAGCGAGATGGATGGATGGAGGGATTCCCAGCGAAGGATGGAGGGCTGTTTAAAAGGGTCACAGCCAGGAGAGGAATGAGGAATGAGGCTGCAATAATCCTACACACGCACACACACACACTCTATAAAGACCAATAAATACAGACACACGGCGCGCTATTTGAGACACACACCCACCATGAACACACATAGTAATACACATTATAATCAAGCTCAAATATACAGTAGTTATTAAAAGCACACTCGTGCGCCATTTGTCTGGATGTACCCATGCACTTATTTATCAGCAGTGTTGGGAAAGTTACTGAGGAATAGTAATATGTTACTATTTACTTAATACTCCTTCCAAAGTAATAATATTACTTTACTTATTATTGGGTATTGAAAGTAATTAGTTACATTACTCGTTACATTACAGTAATTCACAATCACTACCCTGCCTCGCCCCTTCTGAAAAATTACAACGTGTAGCCAGCTCATTTTAGAATTTAATAATTTTTGTAATAATAATCATAATAATCATAATTTCTTTACTAGAACAATAATTAAGAGTCAACAATCAGCCAAAGTGAAAACATTGCTGCCTCTCAAACCAGATGATTGACAGGTTGGTTCAATTAGCCTAAGTTTGCTGGACCAGACATCTCGTTCTTGTAACACAGTAATGCAGCATTACTTGGATTAGTTATTGTAATGTTATTACAGTTTTGGAAAAATAATTAAACTACAAGTTACTTACTGAAAAAAGCAATATTATTACAGTAACTAGTTACTAGTAACTAAAAACACTGTTATATAGTGTTAAAAAAACATTTAGGTTTGGAAGTGAAAGGGTGTACCTCTCCCCCAATCCACAATTAGATAAAACAGACAATGGTATCTCTGGGTGGTGCTATAACACACTTGACAAGTGTACCTTTAATTTTAAAACTCACTCACACAAACACTTTAGCTATTCCAATTACAGTCTGTACTGTGTGACAACCTTTTGACAGTTTTGATTTGATATATTTTCACTGACTACATACTGCATGAGTCTCATGTCATAGGAGTGGTTTTGATTGGATATATTTTCACTGACTACATACTGTATGAGCCTCAATTCATAGGAGTGGTTTTGATTGGATATATTTTCACTGACTACATACTGTATTAGCCTCATGTCATAGGAGTGGTTTTGATTGCATATACTGTATTTTCACTGACTACATACTGTATTAGCCTCATATCATAGGAGTGGTGTGTAGTCTGGCCAGAAAATAATGTTTTCTCCTCTACCGCTAATCTTATCTAATCTAAATCATCATCACCCCCACTTTCCAGTAGGTAATTTTGGTGTTACTTATAGTCAGATAGTAGCAAGTGACCAATTTGAAACCAACTATCAACAGACCAATGAGGGTGCTAGTGCTCTGTTCTATGTGGACCCAACCACTGCTAGATTATTATACTGAACAAATTCAAATGGAACATAACTAATCAGAACTAACAGCCTAGAAGTGCATCACAATTGCATTTACAATGTGAGATTGCTGTTGCTGTGTAAAAACAGTAGTCGCTGCCAAGGTGTAGAAAGAGGGATAGCGGTGCAAGGCAATGGGGGGCAGGACAGGTCAGCGGTTAGAGGGGTTATAGGTTTGATTCCCAACATGCCCTGCCTAACCCCTAAATGCTCCAGAATTCTTACTCATAGTGGTAAAAGTGTCTGCTAAATGCCATAATTAAAACAGGTAAAGATGGTCTGGCTGAATGTTCCAATTGAAACACAGTTTGAGTTATATCAGGTCTGAGGTCAGTTCAATTTTGATTCAATCCTGTTGAAATGTGAAGAGAAAGTGTAACGCCTGGATAATGGGAGCGAGTGCAAACAAACGAAAAAGGGAAAGACACAGAAGCAGGTGAGGGGACGACGAGCCACACGCTCGGTGTTTACTTAAATTAAACTAAATGAAACACAGGTACCGGAGCAACAACAAAACTTAAACAAAAGGCGTGTACAGTCACGTAACACATCCCGCAACGAACTGCACATGAACGAAAAACATGACCAATAAACCACGCCCTCTCCCAGCCGTCACCAGCCTACATGCCCTCACACCCACACGGCTGAAGGCAATCAGCTGATCACACGTGTGGGTGTGAGGCGCTGGAGATGCGGGCAGGCCTCCCCCGGCTGTACCCCACCGGCAAGCCCAAAAGAGTGTTAGAGAAAGTGATGAATTAGGTGGTGACAGGCTTAGTCCTTCTCTATTCACTCCCTAAACTATTAGATGTGAGAAACATCATTTCTTCCCTGCTGGTGAATTTCATGAATTATATTGATAAATAAAATGCGCAGCTCACATCTCAGAAAAAGGTTTAATAATAGTATTTGATCATTCACGTGTTCAAGCGCGCGCGCACACACACACACACACACACACACACACGCACACACCCACCAACTGTCAACTTGTCTAATTTGCTTCATGTTGTTTCTATAGTAACAGAGAGTGTGTGTATGTGTTGTGTGTGTGTGTTGACATGCTGGCTAAATTAGTGAGTTTTGTGAAACAGTAGACTAGATCTTCCAGGTCATCCATTTCAGTTAACCTCTACACTAATGCATTAATCTGCACCTTTGCTAATTACGGTAATACCATTTAAAAAACGTATACAACTTCTCTAACAACTGGCTGAAAGGAATGTTTTGTATGAATACATCTCTAATAATAATCTTGCTGCGATCTGGCTGATTGAGGTAGAATAATATCGATTCAGCCTACTGCCCGTTCGTGGAAGCCCTTCTAGTGGCCATTCAGATTTGTAGTTCTCCCACACTCAACTTTAAGTTTAGTTAGCGTTAAATCAATAGAGGCCCCGGGTGGTCTCAGGCAGGAGGTCTTAGTGGGAGAAGAATGTTGACTTTTCATTTCAGATTTCTCTGTGTGTGTGTGTGTGTAACAGTCCAAATAAAACAAAAGCAGAGTGATAATAAGCCTGGCTTTACAATAAAGAGATAGCTGATTTACAGGAAGAAGCCAAGACAGAAAGCGTCCGCCAGAGAGAGACAGACAAAGACGATGTTATACATACAGGCCTGCAGTGGGAACACACATAGCCAGAAACCACTGGATGTGCTACACTCACACTTAGAAACCAAAGCCAATGGTTTTTAGATGTATAGGGTTTTAACAATGACCTATGACATATGCCATATGGATTGTTAGACACTAGTCCATCTGGGTCCATTGAAACGGGTTGAACTTTCAGAAAAGACTTGGTATGTTGATTGGATGAACTGTCTGTTGTGGTTGTTTTCAAGTAACGCTTGCTTCACATCTAAACCATGTCAGATCACATCACTAAGTGCATCACTGATGGGTGAGTTACTCCGACTCAGGTCGCAAAGATTTGAAGCTCTTCAGACTGATTCTCGCGGCAACATCAAACTGAAGCTCTCGAGATCAGGGTGGTCTAGCGAGGCTATCAATGACCAACATCTTCTGAAGAATCCTATGATTTACTTAGTCTCTATTTCTGTACTAACACTCCACCAATGTCAATGTAAGTTTCACAATTCATATTAATTACTTGACTAAAAATACATTTAAAATGATATTGAATTATTTACATATTATTTACATGGTTTATTATTTACATGTTGATAAACATATAGCAGCACCTGTCTGCATATAATTTGCTGAATCTGCCAATGTAGTAATATTCCCATTTACCTTAGTTCAGGTCTTTAAGATTCTAATTGGTTAACAAAAACATGTGACAAGTAAACAATCAGGAAGTGGAAGTGACTGGGAAGAAATGTGAAAACAGCAAAGTGCAGTTAAGAGAATCATCCGTCTCCATCTGGTTACTTCTTTTATTAGAGAGTTATTCAACCACCCTAATCCGAACCCCCACGTTACATTACTATAACTATGACCATGCTATTTTGTATGCTATTACTGCATGCAAAATACACATTCAGCTACATCTGCAAATGTGTCTGTTTTGCCAATAACATGTAGCCCAATTGACGGCTATGGCCAGATATCAAATTGGTGGATAGAAGTGTCCCATTGGTGGATAGTAATGTCCCATGTTTTACTGGTACATTTCCAACCTCTGTGTTGTTAAGTAATTAGGATGAAATCAATGTGCTCGTATGAATTTAGGAGAATGTTGAGACAGGTTATACTGGTAAATATGCAGGTGAAATAAGCAAGTTAGGTTACCTATTGGTGATGTGAGATGAAGTATACCTTACAGGCTGCATCCAGACAGCTCCTGTTTTCTATTTGTTCACCACAGTGATGCTGCTTGGTTAACATTAACATTGTGGCTCCGACAGGCTTCCCTGTGAAATCTGCTCGCATCACTGCTCACGCTACACAAGGCCTGACTGGATTTTCAGACATATCAGAAATTCATGGGCCCCTCCAATAAACTGTCAGGCGAGTATTATGGCCACCGTTTCCCTCGTTATACTCTACGTCAAATGACATCATTAAGCCATGTTGCCGCCCGGACTCTGAAAAGTAGTCGGTGACTGCAAATGTGTGTCTAAAATGTACTAGAAATGCACAGCGCATGCCCGGCTTTAAATAATGTCACCTTTCACAAAAGTGTTCCGAGTGCCCAGTGTGGCTGAGATGCCAAACTGACATATTCAAACACAAAACACACCACAAAGCAACCCAAAATGTATTAGGATGAAAGTGTTTTGTTGTTGTTGGTTTAATTACTACTACTACTATCAAAACAAATGTTGTTCATAACAAAAGGTCTCGTGTCTGCGTGTGCGTGTGTGTGTGTAGAATGAGGGTCACATTATAAAAACATCTACATAATAAGAACATCCAATCTATAGTACAAGAACATCATATATTTTGTGTTTCACACTGTCCCCAACCTGCAGGTGAACTGAATTTGACTCAGAGTCTCCCGTGAAGATCTGACATAGTCCTTTACCCCAACGAAGGGTCCCCACCCTATGTGTGTGTGTGTGTGTCTGTCTGTGACTTTGTTTACGCAAATGAAGACCACACCAAATGTTGTCCTCTCCCAGACGGTCACACAGTCAGAGGAAAAACAAGAAGGAATGGTTGTGTGTGTGTGGGTGGCTGGTTGGGGGAGAGGGGTGTTTGTAAATGCTGTCCTGTAACAGACGGTCACAAAATGAGACTAAACAGGAAAACCCCAGAGTTATAGACAGTTAATCCCCCTCCCTCCCACACACACACACACACACACACACACACACGTGCAGTACACAAACCTTTTGCACAGACACACACATGAACACACCATGACTTGCACATACAGAAGCACCTATATAAATAGGCTAAATACACGCACGCACGCACGCACACGCGCACACACACACACACACACACACACAAAGACGTGGTTAAATGATCCGTGGTGCCTGCTGTAATCCAGATCTGCTTCCCTGGAGACCTACTATAGCCTCACGGTTGTTAGATCATAGTTAACAACATTCTGTTCTTAGTCTGACTTACAATGATAAGAACATGGAATAATAGAGTAAAACATGTTGTCGTTTAGGTGATATTATCACAACACAAAACTTGTCACACTTACTGGTCACACACATGATGAACAACAAAGTGTTGCATCCCTTATGATTTTGAAAACATTCATGAAAACATACAGTAATCTAGGTTATGCTTTTTGTGATTTCGTAAAACACACTGTAGTTATGCATGTCCATCCATCCATCTTCATCCGCTTATCCGGAGTCGGGTCGCGGGGGCAGCAGCTTCAGCAGGGGACCCCAAACCTC
>JAODUH010001834.1:0-12485 GCA_027564835.1 Typhlichthys subterraneus | reverse complement strand
TTATTGTTTCATGTAGTGTGTGTGTGTTTGCGTGCTACCTTTATTAAATATATGATTTACGCCAAACCCTGCGCCTGGTTCCTGCCTTGCCCGCTCCCCGCGTTACAGTACTTCACATTATGTAAATTATATTATGCAGTGCAACAGATATGAAATACACCCCACATTGTGAACTGTGGGTATATGACATCGCCTGGCACAGATATAAGCACAATGCAGATACAGCAATTGCAATAACTTGTTCAATCATGTACTTTTCATTGCATTCACTTTTACATATATACTGTAGGCTATAGTCTCCTGCAACTCATGTGCTACAGGCTATAGCACCTGCTTTATGTCATACTGTACATACTGTACTGTAGTCGGAAACATATTTCCCAGTAGTCGTGATCATATTTAAACTTTCCTCAGGCCCAGGCCCTGATCTGAGGTCAGCATATCACCTGCAGGTGTGTGCCAGAGTGCTGCCTCAGGTCAGTGAGAAACAGAGCATAGTTCAGCTCAGCTGCAGTGATGCACTGACCCCTTCACTAGCACGCTGTGAGCCTAAGCTGCTGACGCATACACAAGCAGTAACCGGCCGGCCCTCGGCACGAGAGACCCACAAGAGGAGAGTCTTTGTTTGTAAGGGGGGAAAAGGCTATTTTTGTGTTCAGCGAGAACATATATACAGTATATACTGTGTGTATATGCAGTATGTTTTCATGGAGCAGCTGTATCCAGGATGGTACACTAAGTGAATGAGGGGTGGAGGACATGATGTTGGTATGGAGGGGTCAATTTATCCCCCACCACCAGAGCTTTGTACCCAGCGCTCACCATGCAGGTAAACAGGCAGGCGTGATCCCCGAACACTGGAGGTGATTATCAGTCAGGGTAGGACACGCATTCTAACGACTCGCTGGCAAATGACTGAGGGCTGGTGTTAATAGATGTTTTACATTTCAGATGTCATTGGATGTTTCGTGGCCTGCCCCTAAGCAAGACCATGGGCCGATTCACCTTTCAATTACAAATCACTGTTAGCATGTAACTGTGAGCCTGACTCCACCCATTGCACAACGCACGATGCTAAAATGTAGTCGAGCTGAGTGAGGGGAGGGGAGGGGCTGATGTTCACATTAAGGTTAACATTTGACCATGATGATGCACCAGCGGAGGAGGAGTATTGTTGAAAACCAGCTAAGCCCAGGGCAATGTTTGATACATATGACATTAAGCATTTTCATACCATAAAATCACAGTTTTTATAAAAACTAGATTTTTGTCAATATGAACACCACCATCGCAGTACAGTGTTATTATTTAGTTTGCAGCTCAAAAAACACTATTTAGGGTGCAGTTACCTTTTAAAAATGTTTTGTATGTTTATGGGGTACCATTTGGGTGAGGTTTGTCTCACGGGTCAATCCTAATAATAAAAATAATACATTTTATTTCAGGACGCCTTTCAAAACACTCAAGGACATCTTACATTGTATCATGGAACAAGAACTTTCACAGTAACCCTTACAACCGGCTACTCCAGGTGTAAAAACAAGTGTGGATAATTCATAGCAAATTGCATGTAGCTTTTCCATGCAGCGGGGACTATGTAGCCTGTTGTGTGATGCTGTGAACAGCATCTCCACAGGGTGATGGAGGGAATCAATTTGATGTAGTTAAGGACCAGTGAAGCACATAGACCTCCTTCATAGTGTTTCTATCAATATCTTGGACAAGCTCCAGAGGCCTTAGGATGACGATAAACAAACCCGAGACCTTTAGCCTTCTGTCTCGCTCTCTGTCTCTCACTCACTGTCTCTCGCCCTCTCACATTCCTCATTAAAGTCTGCTTCCGTTTGTACCTTACGGGTGCGTGTTTAGTGGGTGAGTTAGTGTGTGAGTGTGTGTGTGTGTGTATGTGTGCATGTTGACATCAGAGAAAGAGGATTAAATGCAACACGTCAATCAACCGAGACACACGTCAATATGTGGATGCATGTATGACAGGCCGGGGAAGAAATGATGACAGGGAAGACAGAATGCTACGTAGATCAAACAGGGTGTCAGCTAACTAAGTGTTTGTGTGTGTGCACGCGTCTGCTTACAATGCGTGCACGTGTGTCCCAGCTGGAACGAGACAGAAAACAAATAGAAAGCACAGAGAAAGGGGACAGTTGGTCGAGAGACATAGGAAGCAGGTAATGTGATAGGAGAGAGAGGGCAGGAGATAGGGATGAGGAGGGATAAGTCGATAGCGGCAGGCTGTGGAATGAAGCTGGGGCTCGCCTGCTGCTTTGGGCTGATTGACAGCTCACTGGGGTGTTGTTCCTGAGATGATGCCCTTCCTGTCGTCAAGAAACCTATTCACATAAACTACATCCCCTTTCAACGCTGATGGCATACAGAGCCATGTCCTCTCAACACACACACACACACACACACACACACACACATACACACACGCACACACACCCCCTGCAACACAAACATGCATTTTAAAAAATCCAATATGCGCACACACACGTACACACAAACCATGCACACTCATTCATTATTTCAGAGTCTCCTTGTATCCTCAGAGGATCCACAGGACACACACACACATATCGGCAGAGTTACAGTGTGTGTGTGTGTGTGTGTGTGTGTGTGTGCGTGTGTGTGTGTGTGTTTTGGTGGTCCTTCATTATTGTGCCATGCGACCGGGCAGACAGCGCGAGACTATCAAGGATAGTTTTACGACTCTGGATCAATAGCTCGTCCCTCATTAGCTCTGTTGCAACATAACAGATCATGTTCTGTGACTGTGTGTGTGTGTGTGTGCGTGCCGGAAGGTGATTTCCAGCATTAGGAGAAACTGGCCATACAACAGAAGTCACAGTCTCATCTTGCCATTGTGTCTGATTTAATGGTTTCAATGAGGTGCATTTGGTTTCTCGAGATAGACTTATTTACCTGTGGCTTCACACACTAACGCTTTAATAGCGTTCAGTAAACGCACTGTGTGTGTGTGTGTGTGTGCGTGTGTGTGTGTTGGAGGGGTCTAATAAGTTAATTATGGGGTGAAGAGGACGGATAATTTCAGAGTCAGTGCTGTTGAAAAAAACTAAAAGATGAATCTAACCAAACTGGTCCCCAGGTGAGAAAGGTGCACACATCCGTACAGACACAATACACAGAAGTGTGTTGCTCTGTTGGTTTTATTTTGAACGCCTCACACGCCCTCAGAAAGATGTGTTTAAAGGACAGCCCTCGCTCACCTTTTTTTATTTTATTATTTAAAATAAAAAGTTAAAATATTAAAAGATCAGTTTTTCATAAAACATATTGTAGGCCTATCTACAAAGACATCTTCCCAATGGAATAAGTACATTTTTGTAGTATTTTAGCAACACTAGCTTTCTATGATGAAAGAAATTTATATATTTTCCATTGACATCTGTTCATTTGACTTTTATTCTGATTGTATCCAAACTTCTGGAGGTCATTATAACTAAACTACAAGCTTCAGCAGTAAGCTATGATGGCGGCTACTAGCACAACATTATGTTAAACGTTTTATATTGAAATTAAATATGCAGTCAATAGCCTATAACCTTACTGTGAAAATCTTGTTATGATTTTCTATGGTGGTCCGTCTCTGGCAGGCATACTGAGAAACAACCGTCACAGGACTAGGCATGGAATCCTCCGGTAATGCAGGTGAAGTGTCCTGTATACACAAATATTTTAGAAAGTTATGGACACCCACATACACATACTGTGTGCATTTAAATACTGAAACTATCCAAATTGTTACAAGGACAAAAGTGTAAATATGCATGAGCTTTCAGGGTCTACTCAGTTCAAACTGATTTACATAAAAATGTAAACGATGTAGCCTTTGCTTTCAGTATTAAGTATTTTATTACTGTGTATCTCCAGGGAAACAGACTAATGACACCTTTCTCTCCGGTGGAATCTAAACCCATTACATACCTGTGGCACTAGAAATCTCTTAGCCATCATCCAATTTGTATCCCCTAAATTGCCTTTTCATGCCATTAAAAAATGCCAATATGTGTGTCAAAAGGATTAGCACTGTAACATGAATGTGACTTGCAGATAATTATTAAGACAGTGCAACACTGTGTCGATAAAATGACCCTGTGGAACAGCATGCCACTGGCAAGGGGAGGAAGAGGGGATGAAGACGCTGAATCTTGTTATATACGGAATAAGGGTTCTCTTTTTCACACACACACAAACTAACATTAAGTACCTATTTAAGCAAGTGATTCAAAATGCTCATCACTTAATTCCTGCCAGGTGCCTTTCATTTTTGGAAAAGAAAACCGAATAAGTGAATATTATTCATGACTGCCAATCAAAAGTAAAACTGTGCTCATCTGAATACAACAGGAAGGTTGCCGTAGCTTTGGAAGCTTTGCTGCAGCTTACTTAATGCTTTATTTGACTGGTGGTTTAACAAACTCCTGGATATTAGCATGCAGAGGCGAGCTTGTCTGATCTGTCCTTTCGGGGCTAATGCTCTGCGGAGGTAAAGTTTAAAGACTAACTTCAAGTTTAGAGTACCCTCCAGTGGCCTATCCTCCCTCACCATTTCGTTTGGGTGGATTTATACATTTTAATTATGCTGCAGTCTTTCTCTGAGTCAACTTTAAACCTCTCCCTTGACTGGCAGGACCCATCAAGAGCCTCCATGGCGATGCAGGTCACACAGGCAGAGACAGAGCGGTGCACTCTTAATGAACCCCCGAGGGAGTCACAGAGACCCCCACATACCACAGTCATCGCCCTGTGTCCCCTTCCCCCTGTCTCTTCTCCCAACTAGGCTAGAGGGTGGCTTGCTTTGGGAATACTGTATAAGCCCAGTAAACAGAGAGCAATAGATTCATAACTTATGAAACAATCTATTAGGAGACAGATATAAACAGCAGCTGTGGCTCCTATTTAGCTGGGAGACAGGTCAATACATACTGTATGTCAGCATGGTGTCATTAGTCCTGTTGCATAATGAATTCTGTTTGTGGGAAACAGCACCAGGACACATTTCACTTGTAACATACCAATGTCAGTGTGACCGTCGAGGCTGTCACAGATGCTCAAGCTGTGCTATGCTCCTCCACTGGGGGAAGTGGACTGTCATTTTAAAGCATGGAACATAATTCTTTATTTTGAATCCACCCATATGCTGTGGGGGCGCTCCAGAACGCACTGGGGAACAAATCTCTGTGTGTGTGTTTCAGTTTAGCAGGCAGCTCTGAGCCCTGACGTCCAGCTGATGGGTTTATTTGTTGCTCCAACACTACGGGGAAAGGACCGAGGTTGTTGCCAGCCTGATGAAATTTGCTAATGTGCACTGAGCCTGGAAAACATGTTAAACGTATTCTCTTTATTTTAGACGCGCCCATTCTCAGCGGGATGAAATAATAAAGCTAGGGAGAGAAAGGCGAAAGATACGCTGAGTTACCTCTTCGTAGGCTACACACATACTGCACACATACCGATAGAATAACACAGAAACCAGAGGAGCCAAAAATGTAATCCCGACATACAGTATCTAATTTATTACCGTTTTGTTCCTATGCATTTTTCACTAATCTGTTTTGTTGTTATATGTCATCAATTGTGTATCAGGTACCCCCTATATGTTTACAGTTAAAATATACAGTAAATTTATATTTTGGAAATATTTGCATCTGTATTTTCAATTAAATCAGTTGATTTCCTTTGTCGGATGGTCAATGCAAATACTCCAGTTTGGTTAATAGTGCCATCTAGTGCTCATCCTATGGCTATAAGATTACAGGTACAGTGTTTATTTATACGTCCAATAGCCTCTCCCTCTCACATACCTCTATATTGTGTTTGATCTCCATGGCGACAGGCCTTTCCTCCCGCATGCTGTCCGTGAACCAGCCGATGTCCAACACGTTCATCTTGGGCAGGTCCTCGAGACCACGTCCCTTCAGCCATGCCCACAGCTCTGGAGGCCGGTTGTTCTCTGATACCACGTGAGTGACCTGATCGCTGAACAGTTACGAGAGAGAGCGACCATGCAAGATTACATCGATTCACAACATCACTTCACAAGGACAGTGGTAAGGAAACCAAGCTCTAGCAGAATGTAAACCAAAGAATGTGGTTAGTTCTGGTATTTGTTTCAAAGAATTTGTCAGGAGCGCTGTCATATGATGACAGTGTGTGCGTTTGTGTGTGTGTGTGTGTGTGTTATGTGAGTGTGTGTTTAAATGCAGGCATGCTTTGAGCTTGAAGCCAGGCTTGTCTGTCTGTTACAGTAGAGTACAGTTAGATATCAAATAGCTATATTTGTTTTTAGTATGCCCACATGCGCCATGCACCTTTACAGAACACATATTTGTTCCAAATGTCTTCAGTTTCATTTGGTTTGTCATGATGCATGACATTCAGTCATTGTGACACATATATGCTCGAGACCTAAGCTAGGAGAGTTTGTAACTAGTAAGCACATTCAAATATTGAATAGACTAGTTCCATATATTATGGATCAACATCAGGCAAGTTCTCCATTCTCAGTAGTGGCCTAAAAACACAGACTTTACATAGAGAGAGTGTGAAGTGGCTTGGCTTGATCAAGGCCATATGCTACTGACGGTGCATAGTTAACACTAAGGTTGGAGCACAAGAATGTTTTTTTCATGTGGAACTACAAACTACTATGTTTATGTAAATTGAATGTCTTGAATGTGACAATGTTAGCCTATGTTTAGAAATATTATGCACACAATCCCATAAATATGCATTTTTTTTTATATTTCTATAAGCCTCAAGCAGTCTAGCATATGGTATACTGTATGCTATGGAGTCCATGCATATACCTACACTTTTAGTGATGTCATGGTGAGTTCTGCAAAAACTAATGTTTAATCAGCATTGATCTCCTCTTAAGCATCGTTTTAGATCCGTCAATTCCTCATTTACATAATCAGCACTGCATTTACTGTAGTCTACCGGCACGTACTGTATATACTATACTATACATTAGCCATTTAACTGGTGTCTCCACAGTGCTCCAGAGAACTTCCATAGACACTATCACCACCACCAGTCACAATGCTGTGCACAATCAGCTGTGCGTAATTACTCATGGCTCGCTCGTCCCCTTGATTCCTCCTCACACTGGACAATCAGTGGGACAGCTTCTTATTAAGGGATGTCCCAGCAGAGCATGGGCTGAGGCCTAATTGGCCACATGACTGTCCCTCAATGCCCTCACTAGCCAGACCTCTTATGGGCCACCCACGTACAGGGCTGCGCAGCAGAATGTAAGCAGTGAGCCCCTTGTGAAGACATACTTACGACATACAAGGATGCAGCCATGGTCTAAAGGCTTACCGGTCGCCTTACAATTTCATGGACATTCAACTTAACGAAGACTTTAAAATGCTTTTGTTAGCTTTATACTGTAGGTGCTTTTCTATCTATGTTTCTCTCAATTATACTCTTTCAAGACATAACTCATTGTTACTTGGAAGCAATACTGATATGGTGAGAAACACATCTCTCCAGCATTTAAGACATTTCAAACTTGAAACATGACGATTGTATATACCTGTACAATGACAATAAATAATTATATCTATGCAAATGAGCTACCACGCAGCTTGCCACCAGATTGGATTAGCCAGAATCAGTGGGACTGAGCCCAGACACAGCTAGCAAGGTCACACTAAAGTCAACGGACTCTGACGTGTGAAGCTATGTCAGTGCCCTGTCACATCTCCTCCTGCCTACGCTCACCATCCATGGTAAAAGCTGATGCATGTCCCCCATGCTGTATTTATATGTCATCAACCCAAGGTAGGATACATTGACTTTTCTTACTGCTTTCACAGAATAGCGATGGGTCCTTCGCGAATGAGCTTAGGTGAACGATGCAAGCCGGTTATCGTCTGAGAGCCGTTTTTAAGAGCCGTTATTCCCCCCTTTATTTTTTGTTGTTAATTAATGATAAATAGAATAATAGGCTATTTATAGGAATTGGGTGCGGGGTGTTGGAAGGTGTTGGAAGGTGTTGGAAGGTGTTGGAATCACTATCAAGCTTCCATTCTCGGCAGGCTAGTTGTGTGTTCTGTTCCTTGTTCACGCCCACGGCTAGTTGATGGCATGTACTTGCACATCACTTGTATCCGTAAGTACTGGCTGCACTTTAAGCTGCTCTTGTCTTTGGTGTAGGCCTATTCTGACAATATGCATAGATCCATGATATCAGTAGAAAGCTTAGAACCTCTATACCTCAATATATAGCCTGACACACAAGCCAAGATATTTAATTATTTCTTCTTAAATTATATACGTGAACAAACATTTTTTTTTTTTTTTTTTCTATTTTCTTTACAACCATCACAACAAAATCTGAAGTTTTTATACCAAAAGCAATGTAAAAGAATGGTAGCTTTTTCTGGAAATTATACTCTTAGCCTATTTTAAGTGATACACTTGCACTCATAGTCATAGGTCACAATATTGTTTAATTTGGCTGAATTTTTAAAGCCAGAAGTGTTACCAAATTAAGAGCCGTTTGGGAGCCAAAAGAGCCGGCTCTTATTGCTGGGCCGGGTCTAATGAGCTGGCTCACCAAAAACAGCTGGAATGCCCATCACTATCACAGAACAGCAAGCAAGGTCTGTCTGCTTGTACTGGCTGGCCGCACTAATACAGTATAATATGTAAGCAGCATCATCGGACAAACTTTCATAAATTAGATCTCTATTTACTTTAATACTCTAAATTATATGACTGTCCAGTCCTATTCCAGTCAATATAATGTTGATGACACCTACAATAAATTATAATTATTCAATCTAAAATCAAACTACTGTACAGTAGATGATGAGGATTCAAGAGTGTCACACCACCAGATTATGAAAACTCACAAAACTTGAAATGGAATAGCGTTCATGAACGACATTAAATAAATGTTGTGTGACGCATTTCAAAATCAAGAAAGTAATTAGTAAACACTAAATAAATCATATGAGATTAGTAATATTGCTCCATAAAGAGCAAATGTCATTCGTCAATAATTATTAATAACTACAAAAGGAAATCAGTTACAGTAAAACAGCATTCCACTTTCTATACTTCTGTAGGTAAACTGTGGCTTTAGTCAAGCTTTGGGCTGTGTGCACGCGCGCGTGTGTCCCTGCTTGCACATGTACAGTATTGTATGCACATGTGTGTTTGCCTTAGTGCGTAAGTGAAACATATGTTCAGGGCAGGGTGCCTGTTGTGTGTGTTGGACTAGAACAGGGAGGTGTTATCAAACGGCAGCTGATATTAGATTTGTCGGCGTGCAACATTAATGTCAGTTTGAGGCAGGAACGCTCCACTTCCTGTCGTTGGTTTCAAACCATTGTTTCGAGCCAAGTGTAACTGAAGGAGCACACAAGCTGTGTTTCTGGGAATGCTGCCACGCCAGGCAGACAAGTACACACACACACACAGATCTTTATATCATTTTTATGTACCACTATTTTCTCTCTCTCTCTCTCTCTCTCTCTCTCTGATAAACATACATTTTCCCCTTTTACTGACACTGTGTTTATAATATTTAATACTGCTGCTCCATAATATCTGCACAATTTGTTATCCTTATACATGTACTGCCTATATTGCGCTGTATTCATCTTCATTTGCATTTATGTGGATTTAAATTCACAAATTCAAATATATAATATAAAGCAAGACAATTATGGATTACTAATCGTTTTTCCAAAAAAACATTGTTACAAGATTACCTTGATCTTGATATTATAAATATCCTCAAACGGTGTAATTATCTACATTAGTGTGTCCTCCTTGAATAAAACAAAGGCAAGCAAAAAAAACTCTGAACGTGTCCTCATCTATTTGCATTTAATTACCAAATCCACTTTAATAAGCACGCCTTGACCAGAAAAGATTGGCCTGTCTACAAGACAGAATACATTATACAGCTACATTCATTTCTCTCATTAATAGGGTGTTCCCAGAGTAGAGCTATGTCACAGACAAGACTAAGACTAATTTGTTGTATATTCAACCCCAATTACTGATCTGCGTTTGGGAATATATGGCCGTACTTTGTAGTTCTAAAACTTTTTTTGACTAAAGTTCCAAGCTTGCATATACTTGACCCTCACATATCACGGTGGCCCATTGAGAAGCATTGATCTAGAGTAGATTTGTGTCCAACCTCTGGGATCAGGACATCATCCAAAAGCAAATTAAGGATTTCCATACCTGAGTATATCTTCCACAATGAAGCCCTTTGACCTGGCCAGCTGGCTCAAGAAACATCTCCTGCTGTGTCCCATTTTTCTCTCCACCAGGTACAACCTGATGTTGTGAAACTTCACCTCTCCGTGTCTCTGGACCCCACCTTCTGCAATCATGGCCCTTTTCCTAGGAGCACGGAGCATCTTTAAGGGGACTCGTTTTTACACCTTTAAACAAGTTATTCTCCTTCTTTCTCTCAAACTCTATCCACTAAGAATGTTTACTTTGGTGATGCCAAAGATCTTGGTTTCCTTTTATAATAGGCACCGTATCAGGACAAAGTGGCAGTTGGAACGTTGGTAAAAGTTGGCAGAGAGGAAAAGTCACTGGCAACAGGTGTTCATGATTTGGTGTTTACCAAGCTGACATCAACTGCCAAGCTGCCATTGGGCGACAATGGTGGTGGTGGTGGTTGCGTGGGGTGGGGAGCTAGCACACATTTCTGAAGCTATGGAGAGATGCTGTGGGACTGATCACCTCACAACACAGCTGTCCTGCCATGTCCAGTTCATCTTGCCACTTCAACAGCTCATTATGCCCAGACCAAGTCCTGTGCCATCTGTTCCCTTGCCTTAATTAGCTTACTAGCTTATGAGCAGTGTTGTGGGTTATTCCCTTGAGAACTCACTAGCTCACACAATGCATGCAGGTACACAGGCCATTACTGGATCATTTAGCATGAGAAAAGTATTGGTGTAATGTTCAAGTACACTCACTGATAAATGGTTGAATTGTGTTTAACTCATTTATTCACTTTGCCTCAAAAGACATAATTAGTACATGCTTGCCTGGTGTTGAATTGTGAAACCAAGGTTTTAAGATGTCACCAGTTATTTGTGTTGAACATAAAGTAAGCGATTTTAAGCACTGTTTTAATAAACATTTTGTCAAATTGACCAAATATCTCCTTACGGTCTGCTAGTTTACCGCTCTGTGTGCATGCTGGTACTTCTACACAGCCCTGGCTCTGTGCAGACCACACAGCACTATCATAGTCTTCATAATATGATCCAATATGTGGGGTGGAGATTGTGATTGGTGGTTATGGTTTTGGAGGTGTTTTTGATTTGATTAAGTTCAAATATCAACAATCTTACTCCAAAATGACTTACACAATGACTTTAATGACTTGTTTTACACACAAAGAACAAAATATTGAATTTGAAAATGTTTTTTGGCCTAATTACTTTTTATTACAAAACCTACATTGTAAACAAATAAACTCAGGATGTTGCTTTGATACTATTGAATCCATTCGTCTCTTTCTCTGGTGACAAATGTAAAATTGGGAGTGAAAATTAGGTTTCCTACCCGGTCTAGCTGTAGTGTCAGCTACGTCACTCCTGGCAGTATCAACAGTATTCTGTAGAGTGCATCTCTGAACAAGCTGAAGGTGTTACCTCACACCACAAATGAATTACTGTGTTAAATTAGGCATGCCAGCTGACTAAAACAGCACAATCATTTTGCATGATCCCACAGCTTTGGGATAGTGAGTCTGTTAAGTCTATCTGATGGCCTGTTTGATCTACTAAATGGACAAAGGTCATTGATTGTTACAAATGACAATTATGGAATGTCATTTCATTCCATTCCTACATCTGAGTCAGTGAGTCGAGGCTCAATCTCTTTACCAATTACTTTTGTATTTAACTTAACCAATACAACTGGTATTCTGGGATTGAAGGCTGTTGCTTGAAATTATACATTTTATGCCCATGTACTTAATTGAAATAGGTTGAGTTCACTATTAAATTATGTCTACACAGGGGATTTGAACCTTAATCTCCCATGTGATTTTGAGGACTTGCTAGATGCAATTAATTGAAGACATATACCAGTAATAACAAACCAATGAAGTATGTTCTCAGAGGGATTTCAACCATCATCTTCTATATCTCAATAAGGCTATTTTAGGTTGTAGGTTCAAACCCATACTGTAAGTGCATCATTGTGCAACATGTCTACCATGACCTGCTCCAACACTTGTCATTGGACTCATATAAGTCACTTTGAAGTGTCTGCTAGTTTGTCTTTATTTATACTAATATGACCTTTCGATGCCAATATTTAAATTATTAATAGTTGTTAAATAAAATTCCAAACATCTAGATGGTTTTATCCTCTCCGGGAACCATCACCTTATCGTGGTGGAGAGGTTTGGGTGCCCCTATGAACCTGAGGGCTGTGTTGTC
>JAODUH010001833.1:0-12485 GCA_027564835.1 Typhlichthys subterraneus | reverse complement strand
GGAAAATTCCCTCCTCTCTCTTTCTCCCTTTGGCAGTGCGTCGCCCAATCGCCCTAATGAACAAACCGTCCCTGGAAGCACTACAAACTTGATATATTCATTTTAGGGTTATGTGAATCATGTACTGGCCAGAGGGGGCAGAGCATACAGCATACACACGTATGTGCGCGCGCGTGTGTGTGTGTGTTCTTTGTCCAATTGCGTGCCCCCTCCTCAGATTGACTTTTAAACATGAACGTGAAAGTTTACTCTTAACCAAGAGTTTCACCATGAGGCAAATTAATGCTCAGCATGCTATTTAATAGTACAGCTTTAATGCTTTTAAAATACTTATCTTACTCAAAACACACCGATTATGGTTTTAAATTTATGAATATACTGTGTTCATGAGTAAATAATAATTAAACAAAGTAAAAACTTAAACTTAAGGTAGTTAGCCCGTGACTGTTTTTAGAGAGGAACCGTTTATGGGACACAATTTCAGACATTTTTTAGATCAAGCCTTAATTGGAAAAAACAACCTTAAGATTTTCTGATGCGTATTAGATATAGCCTGTATCACAGAAAGGGACTATAACCTACTGTAACTCTAAATAAGGGGCGTTTTTAGGGCATGCACTTTGGAGGAGGAGATCATAATACCATACTTTTTAGCCTATACACTCTCTGAGTCCACTGAAAATACCAAGCAGCCTTAAAGAAAACATCTCACAGCTGTTCTCAAACAGGCAGGCCACTCTAGTGTTTCTCTTTAACAGGGTCTATCTAATTAAAATAATCACTTGAGAAATATCTCTGAATCCTACTTTTTTAATAAGAATTTCAATTTCAAAACTTGTTCTAAATTGCATTTAAAGACTGTGCCATTCATTTCAGTATGCAAAATTGACGTTTAACTGAAATGGACGATTAGGATACAACAAGTAGAAAATAATTAGGAGAAAACCTGGAGACTTAGGCTTGAAAGTATCGCTTATGCCACTGGGAATGTCAGTGTCACGACCTTTGAGGAGAAGGTAAAAAGATCAGTCTCGGGACTACTTATCTTGCTCTCCATCTGTAGTAGATTGTGTGACACGAGGAGTGCAGGGGTAAAGAAAACACTCCATCCACTACCCCCTCCCCTGCCTGACACAAACACCAGCTCCACCTTCTTGTTTTTGAGTGGTTGGGGTGGGGAATAATTAACAACTAAAACAACAATGGATTGTTTCAAGATAATTGCAAGTTATCTTACGATGCTGTTGCACATAAGCGATTTGCCAAAGGAAAACGTGTTGAGAAGGTAAAATATGGGCGTGAACGACGCAAGTGCCCGCCCCGGGGAGCTGGTTCAACGCAAGCTCTTCAGCGTGCAGTGTAGAGGCTACTGACTGAGTTTAGTGAAGAAAACTGTTTGCATACCAATCTCGCTAGAATAGCATACTGCATGACCAAATTGGGTTGTAGGTCGCGCAGCTGTGGAATTTATTAGTTTTAGTTCTCTGAGCATTGTGTCTCAGTGGGCAGCACCCGATCTGTCCTTCGTGTTTGCTTTAAAATATATATTTACTGTCATCTTGGTGGGGAAACGGCATATCACGAGTCATACGAAAGGTCCAACACTGAGCTGCGCTTTGAGGTAAGAAGAATGAGTTATCTCTTCGTGAAACGTGCAACCTAAACTAATAGTGTTGAAACATGTTTTACACATGGTTTTACAACTGTGTAGTTATGAATAACAGCGCAGCCAACGATCTTGCTGTGATCGTTTACAACATTGTAACTGATATGCGACATTAGACTACCTACCACTAACTCTGTTTACTTTGTTGCTGGTAGTTAGCCTAAATCTGCCTTGTCAATAACTTTAGACAGAACACATACAAAGTAGTAGTACAGTGTTTAATAATTTAGTCACTTAATGCTTAAGAAATGCAATATGGGACACACAGAAGCTACTATACAGTATATTTGTATATCAATAATACACATGGGCTAATTTGTGAATTATATAAATGAATGGCCTCGCTGAATAGTTCTGTGTCAAGGGAAAGTCGACACAAGCTTTAATCTGTTGTCCTTCCCACGCGAAGTGATGGCGTGGAAGACAATGTGCCCAGGGGGTCCAGTCATAAACGAGGTTGGCTCCCATCTATCTGGGGTCACCAGATTGATGTGTGTGTCTGCTGTACCATTGCTGTCTGTAGGGCAGGAGGGCACAGCCAGTTTTACTATTAATCAGGGAGGTGAATCACACCACACTCATCTTTCCATTTGATTTCCACCAAATGAACATGACACATTAATAGACGTGGAGTAATTTCAGGGAAACAATATTGTATCGTTGACATGATTAAGTATAATATGTCTGAAACCTGACAGTGTCCTACACCCACACACTAAAATTTTAGTTTTACGCATAAAGTGTATATCTTCAATTATATTTGCCTGGTTCTGGATGGTATATTGACTTAAATCTAGAATAATTACTTGTCGCCGTATACCAAGATTAGTGTGTATTTCCAAGTGGTTAGATGCAGCACACCTCCTCTGTAGAGCTTAGATACCATTGGGAATCCTGTTGTAATCAGTATAGCTCTTATGCATAAGAAGCTTGGCACCAGGGAGCCATTAACACTGCTATATGCTGGCCAGGTGTCTGTTGTGTGGGACTGTATTGCCGCTAGTTAACATTACAACCACTCAGTCTGGCTCTTCATCACTGTGTGGCTGCTGTGGTGTGTGAGGAACTCAGAGGAAATAATAATAATAACAATAATAACTTACATTTTTGTAGCGCCTTTTACGGGACCCGTACAAAAATCTACAGAGACACCAAATGATCATATCATGGCCACTGCGTTGGACTCACTTGACAAACCATCTTCAATCATGATTAATGGGCTGCGGGTTGTGCTGTTAGCATGTTAGCATGTCACGATGTAGGGGCATTTTCTCTATTTCTCGCTATGTGCCTCTGTCTGTATGTATGTGTCCTAGTGTGTTACACTATTTCTACAAGTCAAATTGTTGTGAGATAGTGCTTCCAAGGAAACGGGGATGCACAACTCAGACAGAGGGCTGCTTGTTTGCCCTGTTGTGGTCAAGCATTTGCCTCGCCAAAGAAGCAAAACAAAACAGTAGTGTTGATGCTCCTGGAGCAGCTGCCAACATGGATGACTAAACTCCGCCTGAAGCCTTTTCTTTCCTTAACATGGTTCACGAGGGTTGCAAAGTCGTTTTGGTGTCTCCCATGCATAAATATAAGGTATGCGGGATAAGCAAACAGCGGGGGTTTTAAAGCTACAGTGTAATTACACGGGGGACAAAGGTTAGCAGCAACAATGCATTCACTTTCCTCGACAGACGGCACAGGATGGCAATTATGGAAAAAGCTTGTTTAACTGAATTCACTGTGCAAGCTGGAATTTACTCCACCGCCTACTGTCATGGAACACCTGGTGTGAGGATTCCCATAGGTGATCATTGCTCATTCTCTAATAGTACCTTTGATGGCACAATGTCATATCTGCGTGTGTGTGTGTGCGTGGTGTAATCACAGGGATTACAGTGCATGATTAAATACAAATCAAGAGAGGAAGTGTGTGTGTGTGTGTGTGTGTGTGTGTGTGTGATTGTCTGATATAGTCCTGCAGATCAAATGGTGTGTATCGCGGTATGGAAGATCATGCTGCTCCTTAGGGAGCAGGTTACTTGTTGCTGCTCATTAAAGAGCTAAAAGTGAATCAATCTGTGGTTCCACATGGTGCATGCCTCAGATCTCTCTCTCTCTCTCTCTCTTGCTCTCTCTCTCTCTCCCCCTCTTAATAAGTGCAGGTGATCGTGCTGCCTGCCTTGGATTTGATCACTGGGTCTCACTGCCAGCGAACTGAAATGTTCAGCGGATTCATTCACCTGTGATTGATTCACCTTTGCTACCCTCCCTGATTCTTGATCTGCTCATCTATACACCTTCGTCTTCGTCTTCTTCCTCCTCTGTTATTCATCTTCTCCTGCCCTCTGTTGCACTCCTTCATCAGCCTGCAGGACATGAATGTATCGGTGGCTTTAGAGGCGTGTCGGCAGAGGGAAAATGAGGCCGGGCCATCGTTCGTTTCTCCATATCAGCCAAGCTCATGCACCGCTGGTCCGTAGAGAGCCCGGAACTAAATAGACTATCTGTTGGCTCAATGAGAAAATTGCTTCTTTTTTTTTTGTCGATCGCTAGAGGACCCTTCATATAATGTGTTTGATGTATTAGAGGCCTCAGTTCATAATGGGTTCAGCAGCCATCTTGTCAAGATACGAAATGTTCTTTTAAACTAATGAATCTACTTTTGTATAAATATTTTAGGCAAAAACATGTTTGTTGTTTGTACTGTATACTCTGTTTTGCATTTAGTTTGTGTTGTTTCTAGGGCCAAGGAGTAGTGTGTGTATGTTGGCCACAGGCGGCAAACAGGAGCTACTGTACCATGTCTCCATCATATATCTCTATATATCCCTGTATAAGGTCTGCTTCTTGAAGGTCACGTCATATAGCCTACTGTTAAATATATCTTTGTATTTGAATGGAGGGCTTATTCTATACTAACCATATAGAACGGTGTAGTAAATTCATACAGAAATACATTTCTGCCAGGAAGAAATGTATGTACATTGTGTGTGTGTGTGTGTGTGTGTGTAGGACTTGTGACTTGTGGGTACTGCTTTTGGCCTCAGAGTTCGCTGAGAGCGGAAAGTCCAGCGGCCTGTGTGCTGACACTCTCTTTATCTGGAGGAAGCAGACCGCATGCTTGTGTTCAGTCCAAGGATTCATTGTGCTTATCTTGCATTCGCCCTATTTCCTTCCATAAGGGCTGCGCCGAGCAGGTAATGAGGTAAAAACGTAGATATTTGACAAGCTGCGCTCAGCAGATAGGCCTCTGTCTGACAGGTCCGTGGGCTGCCAGCATGGCGCTTAACAGGGGAGACATTCAGCCCCATCTTGGGATGTTCACCATGCCTTTGAATCCCCTCAAATACCTTTTCCCTCACACAATGTTTTTCAGAGCTAATAAGCCGTGTCACTCAGGTGGCCATCAAAGCCAGTATAGCGAAGAGATGCTGGCCATTACAGACAGGGAGGCACACTCAGTAAATCCCTATGCTTTTGCTGCAGGGCTTCACCACCATGCCATCCACTCATTAATTCCCCAGACCAAGACATTGCTCAGAGAGGGACTTGGACCAGCCAGCAAGTCAGGGCCTGATGGATATATGACACAGGGCTGACATGGATTTAAAGGCAAAGCCCTCCAGGCCGACATCCTGAGTCTGGGCTTGTTCTTGAGGTTGAAACCAACATTACAATAATTTTGATTTGAGTGACTGACTCTCTCTCTACTCCTCCTTCTACAGAGCTCTGGCCACACACCACTACCCCTCCCCATATAACCACACACTATAACTTGGGGCTGGGCAGTATGAGCAAAAAATAGATATCTCAGTATTTAAGACATACCGGTTTCACAGTATGTTATGTATGTTATTATTTTTTGCATGTCTCAACTTTTTTAGCTTTGTGTTTTAGGCCTATTCTAATTTCAGCATAGAATATCAAAACAGTTCAGCATGTTGGATCCATGTGAAGGAATTGATTAGGCTCCATGTATGACACAATATATGATAGTCTCTTAGTTTTGCATTCGTGTCCATTTGCACTAACAAAACAGCATCCGTTTCAGTACAGAATCTGATTTATTTAAACCTATGTAGCTCACTCTTTTCAGTCAGATTAACAATATTATTCCACTACATTTGCTTTCGGTTTAAAACAGAAAAACATGACACTCAAATGTTGAAAAGTCATAAAATGGTCTCTGTAATCATATTGCTCTACACCTAAAATCTGTGGCGCATGCACATACTGTATAGCATGTGGCTCATCATGATTAGAAGTTGGCAGATGCATATCTCATGATCAATTAACAAAATACAATTATATATGTAGGCACTAGGCATGGGACCATATGAAAAATGGATATCACGATAATCCTGGCCCAAAATAATTTAGATAGACGATGTTATCGCAAGTATTTATTATATTGGTATTAAACTCTTAAAATGGCACTTAAACTTACTGGAATCACCTATCTTTAAATGTTGTTAAAAAACTATAATTTTTATTATGATGACACATTTATGTTTTGTTTCCAACAACCATATTTCAACAAATCGGATTGATCTTTTCTATGTGGGGGACACAATGGGCAAGCTGAGCCTTCAACCATGGTGGTGATTGACTAGAAAGATGCAGGCTAATACATTAATTAGTAAATCAATACAAGTACAAGTGAGTTAGACAGTTTTCTTCAAGTCAGTTGTGAAAATATTCACTTATTTAAGGATATACATGATTATAACGATAATAGACATTCCACCATATATATTCATCAGTATTTTATCGTGATAAACAATAATATCATATATCGTAAATCACAAAAGTTAAAATACTCTTAACTTTTCACACTGTTCGTCAATGTGATATTTGGCCCAGCCAAAGTCATCACGATGGTCAAAAATACAGTATGCTACCTCTTTACACTCAAATTCCTCACTCAAAATGCAATGCTGATAAAAAGATGTATATTGTCGCTGCACGGTACCGGTACTTACTTGCGCCGCTTTCATCTTGGCTTAACGATACCTCCCCTGCAATAATATGAACATCAATCGGTTCAAAATTATTCTCTTTTGTCACACTTTTTTCTCTTTGTGTCCCAAGGTACTGTAGGCCCTACTACAGTAGATCAAATTTCAGTGGTCAAATGTTTTCCTTCTCACTTACTGTAAAGATAGTAGGCCTTTAGCTAGTTCACTCAATCCTCTGCTACTTAGCTCAACTTGTTTTGCGGGAAGCCCGTACAGTAAACCTACAGTAGTCACGCAGGTAACAAGCATTCACACAGTCAGCATGAGTCACGTGGTAGGGCATTCTCTATTAGTGAAATGAATGTTGAAATTCTTACAGAAACTCTCAAATGAACCAATCACATGTCAACAAAATGAACCAATCACATGTTTTCTTGTGATAGTTGCTAGACAGAATACTTTGAACAGCAACTATCACAAGAAAACATGTGATTGGTTCATTTTTACCCCATTTGCCTTCTTGTGATGTAGCCGTTGGTGTCAGAGAACAGTCTGCTGCTTACTAAAATGTCTCACATTCAGTAGCTCTGTTGTTTTATTGTTTATTTTTTTAATATATATAATATTTATAATAATATTTATTAGGCTATATTATATTTTGTTTGGGGTATTCACTGAATACCTTGATTGCCCTGAGGATTCCCCTGTGTTTGTGTTGTTGGTTCATGTGTCATTTACAGTGTAATGTTACAACATCTGTAACAAATCTCTTCTCTGTGCACCTTTATTGTTCTGCTTGTGATTCAGTATTTAGGTTCATTCTTGTTCGTCTGCTCTTGTAGACTAGTACTGGGTTACGCTATTGTTACTCAAATCATCCTTTCAGCTAATAGTTTCAATGTTAGGTTATAGGAAGGCTAACATTAGCTTGGTGAATCACATAATCTGTGATCACATATCATAGTAAAATAGCCTAATTGCAACGATGACATGCAGGGGCACAATGTTCAATGTTTTTAATGTGAATAGAAATGTTACTGAAACCCAGTCTATGAGCTATTAAACGTGCAGGGGTTCATAAATAAATGTACATTTATTAATGCATCTGTATCAATGACGTGAATAGTGCATGCAGTGCCATATTTAGAGGTTACTGCTCCAAACAAAAAATGTGATGAGGTCAGAAGGGTAACATGAATGTGTGTTTTCACTCAGTTGGGATAATATTAATTGATAAGTTGCTCTACATGAGCCTGTAGGTCGACTGCATTCTATTCAGTTATATAAATTTTTTCATTTAGCCTATATAAAGATACATTTAACATGCATCGATGCAGAAAAGGCACAAACTGGTGCTTGAAATTCGCCAGAATGCAGGAAATAAAGACAAGCAGAACATACACACATGAGGTGTTTTAAATACATTAGATTTTAAAAAATGAACTATTGATAGCCACTCGCGACCACCAGCGTAGACATGCACGCACCACCCAGGTATACACATTCTTCCCCACTGCTTAAAAAGATCCTAGAGCGCCTGGTATGCTCAGAAGGTCCCCACTAAATACACTGTACAGCGTTCCGTGGCACTTCTAGCGTCTAGCAATACAGTACGCATTAAAGCTGTTGTTTCAGCTGTGCCACGGTATGGTGGTACTGAACTAGCAATAGCACAAGGCAAGTGTATCTTTAAGCACATATAGTTGTGTGACAGAATAGGTGTGTGTGTGTGAGACAGCCCCATGGCACAAGCTATAAGGTTATATTTGGGTTAAATGGAGCCATTTGTTTTGAGAGACACAGACACAGACGTCTTTTGTTGCTTCACATACAGGGTGGTGCAGCGTGGAGGAAGCTCAGCCCTAATCAAGCGGCGCAGGGGAGGAAGAGCTCATTTAATGGAGTGTGATATCTGATTGTTTTCAGCACGCTCTGCTTAACATGGGAGCCTTTCACTAGGCCGACCTTTTGTGGTAATGTGAGCAAAATAAGTTACAGATAAGAAGGCTTTTGTTTGCCTTTCTGATTTGCCTGGCTTCCTGATTGAATGACTTTGGTTCTGCTCTATAGTATGAAGAGATCACATATTTAAATCACATCATTTTGGAAGTAGCTATCGTGCTAGATTAATTTACTGTTACAAGTGTCATAGTTACTCTATGAAATCTTAAAAAAACATTCCAAACAACCGTTGTTATTCAGGCATAATTAAATAAATGTACAGAAGTAAGAAACTCTTAACAAAAAAGCCTGCAGACTATTAAGAAACGTGCGCTATACAGTATAGACAGGAGTGATGAGATGTTTTACAGTGGTGGTTATCAAAGGTCAGGCAGGCAGTTCAGCTGCTCTTCCTGGGCCTCCATCTGGCTTTAGAGACTTTCCCTATGACTCACTGGGTCTAATGGTTCTCCAGTCTCCTGACTCAGCCATTCTTCTTCTGGTCTTTCCCCCTTTTTGTTGCCCTGCCACTGCTCGCTCTCTCTCGCAATCTGAGGTTTCCATAGAGGAGAACCCCACATTGTAAGAATATCCTCATTAGTTAGGGTGAGGTATTTGTTGCATAGGGATCTTGGTTTCTTCATCGTTGCATTTTTATTTATTTCTTGTCCCCGAGTGGATTCCAGTCTCTGTAAGTATCTTGATTGTTTTTAATTAAAGATGAGGGCTACGCTATGCTGTAATATGATATGATAATTGACGCTTGCAAATAGGAATACAAACGCTCCGGACACAAATTAATTATTGCTTACAAGTTGTGGCGGATGAAGGGCTTGTTGTTGAGAATGACCTGACCAATTACTTTGGCATCATTTTAAACAAATGAATTGGCTACTTGTCTGGTGTTTGGTCAGCCTGTTATAGCTAATTCATTATTACAAGATGTCTTGTTCGCAGGATTTATCCTTTAATATTAGAGGGGTTACCTAAAATCATATTTATGGACTTGCAGAGAACTGCTTGTTGTGTATTGGCTTTTCCAGCCATGATCAAATTAAAGAGTGCCTCCTAGATATTTATGTTGAGCCTGATTTAGGTTTATCTCCAATGCTTGTAATATCACTTTACAGTTTCAGTCGATGATAACCATATGAACCCCAAATGCACAACACTTTTCCCCTCGCTCACTGTACAGCACACACACACACACACACACACATACTGTATACACACACATATATACACATAGACATAGACATACAGTATAGACAAGACTAAGTTACAGTTACATTGTGTATTTAATCTATCACGTTTTTGAATCTGGCCAAAATGAGTGGCATGCAAAGAGCAAGCACAAGGAAAGAGCTCAGATAAGTGATTTCATCTCTTTGATTCTGGGGTGAGCCTAGCAAACCTCAGAAATCAGAAGTGTGCTAATACAATTCTCACCATTACTTTCTATATGTATTTTGTGAGCCTGTATTCTAATAGCATGCAGATTAGAAGGAAAATCATTTTGTTCTTCTTTGACATCCAAGAATTTCCACAAGGTTGGCTGTTTTCCTTCCTCTGAAACCACACTCTTTCCCCAAAGCACTATTCCCTGCTGATTGTGTGGGAAACAGCAGTATTTGAGCACATTGTGAATTAGGCTAGACATTAGACATGGAAGCCTTCATGGTTTCAGAGAAATATCAGTTTTTTTAATTTTAAAAGTGGTTCCTACATGTTCCTGGGGCACATTAGGAGAACGATCAGATAATTATTTCTCCAGCTATGATGCAAAGGCATTGCTTTTCATGTAAAGAATATCTGTACATTTAAACCGATAGAAGACTTTAGGAGGACTTTTATTGTGGAGGCTGTGTTATTGATTTAGTACTTAGCTCACCTAAGAGATTAAGACAACAGGTGTGTTATTTCTACAGGATATCAATCAACACTGCTAGTGTTTCTTCAGGGACATATTACTGTTTATAGGCCGCCAATCACAACATTAGGCCACCCTTAAAACTGAACCTCAAGCCAACATAGCACATTAAAACCACTTCATCCCTAGCTTTTTTTGTTTTTCAACATTTTACTTGAGTTTTTTCTCTTTTAGTGAATCATGCAGCATGTCTATGTTGCTTTATTTTTAGCACACCTTTTTTTCATGTGTTTAGCGACGGGTGCTAAAGTCCCCTTCGGAGGGTACGTTAAGGATGAACAGGTTAAAGCTGCCTAGCATCCATCAGTGATTACACTAAGTAAATTTGATTTAGGTGTGTCGCAATAAACCAGTATTAACGATCACCGTTTTAGTAAATAATGAAATATTGAAATTGTGCTGAAAATGCACATATGCACACATTGTTTAAAAACTCCCATGCCTCTCATTAAACCTGATGAACAAGCAACAATATAGCGCAAGGTTTATTAAATGAGCCACACAAACAAGAAAATACACAAACTGCAGTTAACGAATTTTACAAAATGACCGCTAAGAGCTAGCAGAAAAAATGGCGAAACAATAACCAACAAAAAACAGCTGGAGAAACGGGTGGGCATTGACGGAGGAACACACACCGGCAAGTTACGGTAGGGGCACGCTGCTGAACGCCACGGCTCCAATTGTTTCATGAATACAAAGCGGCGTTTTTTCCTAATGTTGAGGCTAGCTCCACTGTGACGTGTTGATGTATTGGAAGAGACTAGAGAAGCTATTAATTTACATTGATAAAAAGGAGCATAGCCTAAGCTAACAAGAACATGTGCCACATTGCCAAACTTGCCAACCAGAATTTTTTGATTTAGTCTTAGTCTTAGTCTAGAATGAAAATGCTAAATAGTAGTCTAGTTTTAGCCGAGAATCTAAAACGTTTTAGTCAAAAAAAAGTTTTAGTCAAAATGTTTTCTCTCGAGAAAACATTTTGACTAAAAGTTGACAATTTATTAAAAAGATCTTTAAACTAATGCAAACGTTTAATATAGTAGCCTGTTGCATGCAGATCGTAGCATAGTCAATAGTCAAGCTAACCCTTTATTCGGCCTGGTAGCACAATTTGACAAGTTATTTTGTCCCTTCAAATCATTCTCCTTCATTTTAGCCTGGTAGGCAACAAAAGATAAGGAATCTGGATATTGCTTTATTAAAATTTTAGTATACTACCACGTATAATAGCCTAGGCACATTTGTGGGTTACTGTGCTTCTGCTAGGGATGCTCATTTTGAAAAATAATTCTGATGATAACTGATGCTTGCTGAGTCTGCATGTCTGAATGCCGGAGATAATCAAAGTCGAGTCATGCTGATATTCAGTATAACAGCACAAAATGACGCTTGTAGAACTGCACTAGCGGTGTTATTTATATCAGTATTATTTACATTTTTGGTTAAGAAATAAGCATAACAGGTTATACTAACAGTTAAGCATTTTGCTATACAGTCAGTAGCATACATGAGCTTATTACTTTGTGTGGGTCTGTTGGGTAAGTTACCACACAAGTTTGTTAAGATAGAACCACACCGCAGCAATTTTCACTTGTGCGTGTGGGAGCGACTGCTTATCAACAGAAATCGCCAGGTCACTGATTGACTCTTTGGTGTAGCCTATCATTCGAAACCCGACGCTCTATCAACTTTTTCTAGCAATTCAAAATTTGTATCGGCAGCGAGAGGTGAAGGAAATCACTACTGTTTCCACCAATCAAAATCTAGGTAAAGGCTTTTCAGGCTTTCTTGCAGAGTAATATCAATATAAAAAACACAAAAACAAATACCTAATAACAGTGAGAACATACATTTACTGTTTGCATTTTAACATGTAACCCTTTCATCACCAGCTCGTAATATGGTAGAACGTTATGCAGTAATAAAAGCATAAATCCCCCTTTAAACCACAGAATTTACCTAAATAGGTGAAAGAGACATTCCATTGTATAATAAA
>JAODUH010001832.1:2314-12487 GCA_027564835.1 Typhlichthys subterraneus | reverse complement strand
TATATACATATATACATATATATACATATATACATATATACATATATATATATATATATATACATACACACACACACACACACACGTATTGGCTCTGTACTTGATATTGAAAGTGGGCAAACTCACACTAAAGAAAAATAACCAAAATGTATTGCGTCAATAACAAGAAATGCTACACTCCATGTTAAATGCTGAAATACCAAAAACTTGGCAATTGGGTTCCACATTAGAGCAAGTCTGCCCTCTTGTGTAGTAATAAAGACATTGCATTAATGCAAAATAAGAAACATGGTCAATACATCAAAAATAGACAAAGGAGAATGAATCCATCCATTCCTTTACATTTTTTTTTCATGGCATCTCATTCATTCAAGGTAAACTATTACTTTTTTACTTTTACAGTTTTGCCAAAGACAAGTGTGAAACTCACCTCTACTCTCTATGGCGCCAATGGAATTCTTGACAAAAGACAAGCCTACATCATCCAACTGAGCATCAACTGTAGAATAAGAAATACAGAAACCCATTAATTTCAATTCTGTAATGCCTCTGTAATATAGAGTAGTGTAATGCATTTTGCTGCTTCAAGAAAATACTTACTTCCCCTTTCTTTAGAAAAAGTCCTTCCAAGCATATATCCAAACTGTTAAGATATAGAGCGTATGCATGTTATTTTAAGCCTGAATATTACACAAACAACAAAAACAATAACAGTGTATTTCAACAGGCTGTCACTGTATAATGGCAGTTTAACAAGCAAGACACAGGCTACATCTGTGGATGAATTGATGACAGGACATGGCAGGCTGACTCACTGGTACTTTACCACCCATGGCATGGATCCAGAATTTGTGGTCATCTTCTGACAGGGCCTGTACTGTGAGAACTGTCCCTGGGCTGGGAGAGAGGGAAACCGCAAAGTCAACTTCAGACCAGACTACAGACTGACATTAGGATGCACTACCCTGAATTTAATGAGTACAATTCTTCTAAACATCACATCACAAAATGTGCTATTAAATAAAAAAGGTGCGAAAAGCATTTGCCTCCACAGTGAACACACTGTAGGGTACATGACACTATGTGAAAGCTACGGGCAGACACAGCAACATCTGCCTATCTCTACCCATGTGTATCTCTTTGTAGTTAAAATTGGATATTTTCCTACACAACTATTAGAAAGAATATCCATCATAGTATAGTTGCGTTTACATCGTTTAACATATGAATATTTATGATAATGTACAGTACATTCATTTTTGCGTATTACAAAGGCACCATAAAATATCAGTAATTTAACAAACAATTATAATACAAATAAGTTACCATTCTCATTATTTGATGAGACGGGATATGATTTATTATTACTAAAATGGCTGTGGTCCTATTTCAAGATAAAGCTGCTGTCCTATAAATACGGCTAGACTGCGGCACAAGTTGAGTTGTGACATAATGACACCGCTATTACATGAGGGAACAGCAGAGCATGACAAAGCTACCGCTGCCATGGCTGCAAGAAAGCTCATCCCTGACAAATACTTCTACCCCGCCCTCTGCCACTCAAACCGTATTTCACAAGCGCTGGGTTTTTCTGATGTTTAGTCATGTGTAGTCAGTTGGCCATATTTACAGAAGACCATTACCACGTTCTACAGTGTGTCTGCTAGTAGTTCTAGTAGTAGTTCTTTGGTTAGGGTACATCTGCATTGAGAATATATCTGAATTAAATAGAGGGTGTAGAGACGGATATACCGATCTGTGATATCCAGTTCTAAGCAGAACCTCCGGTCAAACACGTCTGTTGTCTTGCGGACGCAGGACTTTAGAGTGACGGACTCTGTCTCGCCCTGAAAATGACAAATCAGCAATGACTTCCCATCCAATCTCAATGTGAAAACAGACAGGATCACAGTATATGTGAGCGTGCCACATAATGTAATGGGTGATTGGGTTTTCACAAATTACTCACAATCCTTCCGCCAGATCTGTGGTCAAAGGTCACCATGTGCAAGATCTTCTGCTCCTTGACAAACGTGCAGTAACGCTTGACCCAACTGGACCCAAAGGGAGGCGGCCCTGAAGACACCACCAATATTCAAAAGCCTCCGGGGGCATAGTAATGCCATGACTACCGTACGCTAATGTCATGGCTCAGCAAAAATGCCTGCAAGTATCATTATCGGTAGGAAGATAATCAGCATGAATGAATAGCCAGCTCAGGCCCAGATCACACAGAGATGCGTCACTAGAAACGCACCGCTAGCAAAACCATTGTTTTCCTATGGTAGGGTAGGGCTTTTTTATGGTGCCGCGCTTCGCGTTGTTTTAGCTTTTTCTTTACATGCGCATTAAAAGTTACAATATTCTCAACTTTTTAGCGCAAGGCGCGGCGTTGCGCTGTTCTTCAATGCGACAGTTGGCTCAGGCAGCCGTTCTCTTTGGCACAGCCAGCCAGAGCATCTCTGTGTGATCGGGGGTTTATCAAAGCCCTTTTGATGCGGCCCGCGCCTTTAGCGACGCGTCTGGGTGTGATCGAGGCCTTACGCTTTTCCTGTATGTAGAGGTAGCCTTCACTGCTAATAGGGCTGGTCTGTCTGTATTCCTGCGCCTCTCTGATCCTCTTCATCAGCTGATACACTTCTGACCGAGTGCCCTCGAACCGGCTCCTCGTCTGGGTGGGAAAGGGGAGAAAAGTCACCGAATGTGCCATATGTGGGTACCATCCAAATGTAATGTGAGCACAGAAACAAACTAACTGGAAGCTGAGACATTCCCAGTACTCGAGAATTAAAACCAGGCAGTCACTAACCTAATGAACCACAAGGGGGGCTATGGTTCATTCTTGGATTGGTAACAGGCATACCTTTGTTTTGCATGGTTTTAAACTCTGAACGTTACGGGTAAATATGTGAAATAAGTGAAAACAATCGCTTTCTCACATTCTGAATATTTATTTGCAGGGCTGTCTTATAGTGGTCAAAGTCGTTGGCAAGCTCAAAGCCCTGGTGATAAAAGGTGAAGACTGTCTGAAAGAAGGCCAACATCTGGAGAAGCAAAAAAAAAAAAAAATAACATCAACAATAATTTGTGAATGAGCACCGATACAGTCAGCACACACACAAAGGTCCACTGCCACTGAAAGAAATAATACACACGATCATGTATTTTGTTAAAACGGGAGCTCTAGTTTTAAGTACATGGGAGAGGCGAACACTCACTGGTTCCACACATTCAAACTTCTTCCTCTCCTGGATCTCCTGCAGTTTGCAGACATAGTCTAGTGACTGCTCCTGAAAGTGCTGCCTTATGAACTCCACCTGCATGTCTGCCTGAAGACACACAGGACACATCAGAGGATACATCAGAGGACACATCAGGAGCAGCTCTTGTGATATGCTACAACACAGTGTGCCATGCCAAGTGTCTTTGTAAGAATGAAATTACAAATCACACTTTATTTTGTTGTCTGGCTTGTAGTTCTTCTAATCCGATGTCACTTACTGTTATGTGTATTTTGTCTACTGCATACAGTAGTTGCCTACTTTTGGCCAAGAGATGGCACTATACTGTATACAATCATTGCAATTGAGAAAAACAATCTACTAAAGCTTCAGTACCGCCAAAAGATTATATAAAAGTGACTTACAGGCTGAAGCGACTTCTTAGTTTTTTTTTTCCACTTAACAAAACACTTCTTGATAAGTGTGACTATTAGCCTACTCTAGTGCAATGTATAGTCAAGCAAAATAAGGTACTAATAATGCAAACTAAAACATTATCCTGAATAATTTCAGCTCATTCTCCATTAGCAATGACGATATTAACACCAAAGATGAAGAGTGGGGCGTAGTGACATCACCCACTAAACAGCCTCTATTACTGTAAATTAGCAATGAAGACAAGTTTGCTTTTATCCATTTCACAGGTGGGTTATTCTTTAAAAATATTATCTCAATAACATAATATAACAAGTGAAAATAGCTTATGAACTGGGAAACAATGTTTAACGTACTTGGTACTACTAGACTTTCATTCATTCTGAACTGCATTGTAAGCACAACCCCCATTGACTTCCTACACTCAGGTTGTTGCTTGGTTACGGCCTGATGTGTTGTGCAGGAGTATGTGTTCATGAATAGGCTATGAACAAATCATTTTTGGCATATTTATTTACTTTTGAAAGGGATCTGTGCTTTAAAAGGCCAGGTCACAAGAGTTGCACAGAACAGAATGGCCTGGGATAAAAATGTCAACAGTTAATGCGCTTACTCGCTTGGCGTATGGCTATATGCCTTACATGGCTGTGTAGAAAATACACATCGACAAGGGAGGGATTTCTTCCTGTTTTTTCTACACCCCTATATCAATGTATCCCTCCCATGAAGGCTGGCTGTTCGCAATTCCATTTTGCTTAAACTTTTCAATGCCTCTCCTTTCTGATCAACAAACATTTCAACAACACTCCTTTCTGATCAACAAACTACAAACACATACTAGAACTGTTGGGGGTTAAAGTAAGCGGTGCACTGTTATAGCAGGCCCTTTCTTTCCACACTAGCCAGGAAAAGTCTATGTTACTGCCAGGCAGGTCACTGGAAAGAAAGTCACAGACCAAGGTCATCCCCTTCACACCGGAGCTAAAGGAAAAATAGCAGGATTCCCAAAGCAAACAAATATTCTACACCATCCATTCTGTCTTGAATTGAGTTACATGCATTTTAGGCCTGTTCCCGTTTTTCCAATTTGTGTCAGAGTTGATGAGAACTACCTCCTGTAGTTGTGGTTCCTTCTTCTTTGCTGACATGTTCAAAAGCTTTTCCAAGGAACTGTAATACTTCTCTGTTTCTTTCTCATACTTCTTTTTCTCCCCCTTAAAACATTAAGACAGATTAAAGTCTAATTCATGTAGAATGACACAACATCAACAATATGTGCAGGTATATAGTTAAGATATTAAGAGAATATTGCTAATAACGTTAGGCTGACCATATTTTCAGCGGAACATAAACAGGATGTAAAAATCTAATGAAGGTTATACAATACCCTAGCTGCACCCAGTTGCTCTTTCCTGAACTTCTCCAAGGGTTTCATTAATGTTTCTGTAATGTTCCTCATCTAGAAGTCAATGAAAACACCAAACAGAAGTAAGTTTGGAGACAACCTATCTTTATTATTATCATAATCATCACTTCATCCACCTATTCATTGTTTGCTAAATTTAGTACAGACATGGATTGAGTATGTTTTACGGTTGCAATACCACATGCTGATAGGATTTTCATATAGTCCTTAAAAATAAAACAAATGCATAAAAATATGGTTGCTCTCCAACAACAAACCAGTAGTCATGTTGTATTCGATTGCCTTTGTTCAGATCTTTTGCTAGCTTGGCTACACGACATGTCCGGGCCTGTTTACTGTGATGTCAGCCTGCAATAACGAGTAGTGCTGTCTCGAGCTACACATGTAACATTATGGTCTCAGCCTGGCCCAGCACCACTACAGAACAACTCAGTCAGCTACTGACAACGGGCCAACCCATAACCACAGCCTCCGTGGAAATGACATGGCTTCGATAAAGTTGGGTCAATCCAGAGTAAAAAGCTACGAGCAAAAGCAACTGGGCTATCATATCGATATTAGAGTTTTGGGGTTTGTACAAATGTAATAGATGAATGCCTTGCCTAATACATAGCGTGGAATTTCTCAGAAAAACAACACATTTTATCATTAACAAGCACGCAACACTTCAGCTCACTGAATAATGTATATACAAATAATAATGAGTCAGATGTCTTGAAGTGTGTTTCAAGAGATAGATCTACTGTACTATAGTATTTGCCATCGCCAACAAAGATTTTGACTTTTTGCACTTAAAAGGCATGGTCATTCTTTCAACTTCGAGCTCAGATCAAATCTGTATTGCTCCGCGGCCCTCCGCATCACAAGTCGAAATGCATTGTGAAGCCTAGTACTACGGCTTTGCTGATACAAGCGGTGTTCCCCACTTTGTTTATGTTCCAATTTACAGAGCCAGTGCTGTGTAGAAGTATCAGACTATTTTTTTCAACATGCACAGAGAACAGTAAGATATTGAAATGTGAGGAGATATTTTTTGAATTTGACAAGCTTAGCTTGCAATAGCTGATTACTTTTAATATTAACCTTCTTTCACCAAAGCAGGACACTGTCACAACCTTCTACATATTAGAGGCATAGTTACTGTTTATAGCAACTTTAACAAGTAGCAGCAAGGATTTCTGATGACATACAGTTTGTTGAAATTGCTGCTGACCCTGCTGCCTTTCAGAGCTTCCAAGGTTTTGGTTAGTGCAGATATACTGTACAGTAACCCTTAAATGGGCACTGGAAACATGTAGAAGGTGCTGCTACAACCAAAATACTCCCCATGCCCTTGCTGCAACCCGTTTACACCCATGCAGCAGTGGGGTAGAGGAACGAGCACTGCCATACAATATGTGACCAGTTTGCCTGTGGATGTCACAGACAGACCAGTACCGGCACAGAACACAGAATAAGATACTTTTCTTTCTCAGGTTCTCAAACAGGTTTGAACTGGTTGTGCTCACCATAAGCTCTCTTTGATCTTCCAGGTTCTTGAGAAATGAAGAAAACTCTTGTAATGATTCATCTATTTAAAAAAAACAAACAAAAACAACAATGACATACATTTACACAGTCAGGAATAGAGAGAGATAAAGACGCAGCACAAAAAAATGCATGCCATGTACACATGCATGGATACACAGCTCTCATGGATGTACACTTTCAAAACTTCCTATATAATACATGCATAGCAGCAACCAACTATTTTCCATGTAAAGCTAGAGTAGTAATTGCATCCACAACAGATAATGGCATCACACATGACACTTTGCATTGCTTGACATTACTTTCGTTTGAGAACAACAAACTGAAACATGCCTTAAAGCTGTTTTGTGACAGGGCGCACTACAAACAAGGAAAGGAACCCAGAAGAACATGTTTTTATAAGCTACAGGCAACAGTGCCAGAGCCAAATTACATTTGGGTTCTTTACCTTCCTGGTAGGCCATCATTTATACACGTTTCAGTTTTGGTTTTAGAAGACAAAATGTGACAAAAGAGGCACCCTCAAGCAATAAATATTACATCGTCAATAGAAGGCAAATGTTTTGCCCTTCACACATGGCAATGTTGACACAGTCATTATGGCAACATTGAAAACAGATCAGAATAAAATAGTCACTTTAAGTACTACAACAGCTGCACAAGTAAATGGTAAAAACAGAGTTTTGAAAATGATATAGTGTACGGTAGATTATTCATGTGATGTTGTGTAAAGAATCCAAAGCAAACATGAGTATGTGGTTTCTTTGGTAGGAACAAAACTAGCGGTGGGTGGGTGTAGAGGCAAAGCCCCACTTACCAATGCATTTCTCATCATCTGTCTTTGCATCTCCAATGTACTCAAACTGAAACTCTCCGAGGCACTGGGCAAACTTTCTCTGAGCCATCCCGAGCTCTGAAAATAGGTTTAGAATACATTTTTACACTTTATTCAGCCTATGCTCATACAATGGTTAGGTTGGACAGAACTACTGTATTGGGCTATTAAGTGGCATGTGCAGCTTATACAGAGCCCGTCAGTGCTATCAAAGTCATAATACTGTGCTGTGAGAAATGCTACCATGTAGATAGAAAAGGCCCACACAGGCTATATAGCAGCTAGCTCTTCGCAAACATCCTGTTGCTTGTGCCACATCCTGCATTACATTACAACCCTTTCTGCAGTCCTATGAGTTAACGCATATAACATGTATGATGCACTGGTGCCTGTTTATGCAGAACATACAGTAACCCAGGCTGTAATGTATTGATGGAAATTAATGATTCAATGTAACATCATGGAGGGGGAGATCTACAAAAACGTTTAAATAATCAGATAATAATCTAAATCAGGTAACCTAGGCAATATTTCAGCCACAACAATGAAATAAAAAGCATAGTCTAAAGATCATTCAACATAAGAAAGGTACAGTAATGAAATAGTAAAGATAAATGTTAACTTTGTTTTTAGGTTCATGGTATAAAAAGGTTTTATTGTGGGACGGTGGGACCCACCCAAAATCATCCCGTGAGTGACCCACACATTACGCACTAATAATTCCAAAATTAAAGTTAAGGACAGACACTCCTAAATAATTGATCAAAGTCACCATTTGATTTAGCCTAAAAGTGAAAGAGCCTGCCCTGTACTACCTTTATCCATTTAAGCCTGGGACATGACTCAGGCCATATTTTTGTGCCCATTCGTTGCAGTGCAGTTGCTATTGACGGGGGAAAAACCCTATGTCGCCAGATATGGCAAGTCCTGTGTTATCTATTCCGAAGCAGTTACATCTCCCAGAGGTGGGAATCTCTGCTCTGCTGCAATCCCCAGGGGAGATGTGAGAGAATGTAACCAGAGTATTTTAAGAGAGAAGCTATGAGCGGTATCTTAGCAGTGCCATTGGCTAAGACCAGTGGCAACTGGCTAAGATTCTATGGGTGAAAAATAAACTTGCCTAGAAGCTGATGTTATAATTGTGCACAAATTGTGTTCACATAGAACATAGAAACAGATTGCTCTGATAAAAATAATCAAAACAAATTAAGACCTACCAAACAGGTTTCAAGTTTGCTAGACTGTCTGACAAAATAGTGTTATTCTAAAACTACCCATGCCAACTTCACCCAAACTCAGACATGAGACGTTGTAATTTGTGTTCTTCTTTGCATAGCTTCAAGCTGTGTGCATGCGTGCAATTAATTAAATACTAGCACCTAAAGCTTAATGTGAGTATTTTTTTGTTGCACAAAGGGCACTGATTCGGCCTTACTAACTTTTTGTTGCCAGCGGTTCACAAATGCACCAGAAATACAGTATAGACTCACAAATGACCCGTGGAACCTGTGGTCAATACCTTAGTTGGGGCTGATTGTGTGTTTCCCACTACAGGAAGATGGGATACACACTGAGACAGCCTGCATATAATTTACAACTGATTGTTCCATGAGTTGGCCTTAAAATAGCATGGTTTCACAGGAAGACGTTTTCTCCCTATACGGATTACGTAAATTTTCTTCAGCAGTAAAATGTTTCAAACAGCATCGTAATGCACAGGAACACATGACTGTACAGTACTGTACTGAATCAAATGGCTTATCCTTGTAATACAGTAGCAAAGCCAACTTCATGCCATAAATTAAACCCAGTGCACATTTGACTCGCCCGATCCACCCCAGACAACACATCATAAGCCATTGCACAAGGAGTAGTGAGTGCCTGAGGTGCTTTAAATCTTCACACTGGGATGGTCCTTTATAATAGTTGATGAGGTCAGAAAGGCATGTGAGAAGGCAACCATTATGGGATGCCATAATGGTTGCATGACTACAGTATAATCAGACAGTGTGGGTAGTTTAGGCTACGGCAATTAGATGAGAGGAGGCAAGCTATAACTCATATCTCACACTGAGGTCCATCACATTTGTAACGTGCAATGCAGGCCTATGTGTAATTTTCTTGAGCTTTTGCCTTAAATATGGGAGGGATATACACATACACATTGTGTTATTTGGATGGAGGGGCATTATTGTCAAAACACAGGTCTGTCCAGTCATTATTTTGGTAGCAAACACACATGCCAGCACCACCGCTGCACATGTGAATGGCAATAGCCATTTAATGTATAACCAACAACGTGAGTCTAAACCTGCCTAGCAAATACTGTAGACTATGGAATCAAAACAGGGTTAAAAGTATTGTACAAGAGCCGCCCTCTGCAAAAGTCCACATTGGTCCTTTTGAGTCTAATCAATAGTCATTCACGTGAGAAGACGGCTGACTGCTCAATTTTGGCAGCCTTTGACACCGTGCTGTCACTTCACAGCGGCGGCGAAAACGCACACGTTCTTTTGACTCTGGCACCACTCAACTAACAGTAATCCCACCCAGATGGACTTAGACACCCCACAGCCCTGCCAGGTGCTCAACTGAACACACCGCCCCTCATGTCTTGGATCACGGCCAGGCTTGGGCAGGGCACCTGTGTGTGAGCAGCATGATGATGATGATGACACACTTAACAACACAAAGTTAGAAGGTGTGGGGGGGGGGGGGGGGGGGGG
>JAODUH010001831.1:1747-12488 GCA_027564835.1 Typhlichthys subterraneus | reverse complement strand
TGTTATTTAGTTTGTTAGTTAAGTGTTTGGTTTGTTTGGGTTTGTTTGGTTTACGGCCCAGGAGCCAGGTCGTAACACTGTGTACACAACTGCATCGAAATACATTTATATATAATGCATGTAAATAAAATTTAAAAAAATATTTATACTATAAAGAAATGGCTAGACTGGCTAGACTTCTTTTTGCTGAGATTACAGTCTGGAGACCCTGTTCACATTAGCGTTCACACAGCCACCCTGCTGGCGGTCCAATCACACTGGGTTAGTGAGATGATGTTAAAGTCCAGTGTGTTTTAAATTGGTTCAGCGCTGTCCAATAGATTCAGAATTACCCAGAGGTCTATGCAAAGTAGGAGGAAACCACTGCAAACACTTCCCAATGGATCGTGGCCAGACCATATCAAAGTGAATATTAAACAAGGCTAAGCAATTGCTGCAGTGGTCTCGTATTTATTATTTAAATGCATATACTATATATATACATATTAGGGCTGGGAATCACCAGAGACCTCAAAACACGATATAATCACAATATTAATGTCATGATACGATATTATTGCAATTTTAAAATTATTGCGATATTCTTTGATATTTTGATATTTTATATATATATACACACACACACACACATATAATTAGCATATGCACATTCTTTAAAATTTAATAAATATTTAAATATACTGTAAATGTAAAAGATAACATAAATAGAAGAATTCTATAAATATAAAAATACATATATTACATGTAAGAAGTTAGATATAGGTTTAACCTGTAAAAACAAGTATCAACAAGAGTAATGATACTAAAAAACTAAATAAAAAATGAATAGATGTAAAAAAATAAAGGGATAAAAATATTGAGGAAGACAATTACACATTTTTTATTAAATTAGATATTTAAACATCGTTTATCTAACATTTAATTAAAGAACAATGTTTTGCAAGATAGATACTAGGTCCTGATTATTTAAAGTTAGATAAGTCAGACTTGAGAACACTTGATAAATTCAAAACAAAACCACCTCTCCCTCAATGCCACAGGGCAGAAGCTACTACAGCTAAGTAGCAGAATATGTGTTCCGCAAGCACAGGGAATGGGAAAGATAGTGAAATGCGATGAGGTATTTGGTGTATTAGCTTACAACTGCTAACTATACCTTTTAAATGTGGTCCGAATGGCTGCTAATGATTTAATTGACACCTATATCACCAAAAAAGAGGGTGTCCCATGAGACGTGGGTGTTTGTTCATAGAATCGTAGGTGTGTATAAAATACTTTTTTAGTGATTCTGTCTCATATACAACACCTCCTCCTGAGGAGGAAGAGGGTGGTGGGGGGGGGCTCATAATGGAAGCCATTTAGTCTGAGAGGAAAGGCTGAATGGGACATATTGGATAGTTATTTGCACGCGCACACACACATGCACATACACACTCTCACACACGCATACACACACACACACACACACACACACGCACTAACACCTAACACACACGTGCACACGCACACAATGTGAAAGAAGCAATGGCAGCCCACAAAATCTCGCTCAGCGTTCTGGAAAGTGCTTTATTTTTATACGGCAATGACTCCACCGGCCACTTCAGCATACCGAGAGACGGTCGATGGGGAAGAGAAGGGGCATGTCGTGATGGGGGAGAGGGGGATCGAGTGGAGGGGGAGAGGGGGCAGGAGATCGAGGGGAAACGGAGAACGATGCACGCAATAAGTGTGATCGATGAGAGAGAGAGAGGGAGAGAGAATGAGAGAGAGAGAGAATACTGAATACCATCCTTCCTCTCAGCTTGGTTTATCTCTCCAAACTGCGTGCACACACACACACACCCACACACACACAAATCTAGGAAATGATCCGTTTGGGCAGGGGAATATTCATATCAGCGCTGATGGTGATGCGGCCCTGAAGCTTATAATACTGGTGACTTATGGTGTTGTCGCCCAGGCTAAGTGGCTACAATATTAAATGTTATGAATCAGATTAAACAGAGATGCGCTGCGAGCTCTAAGCAGCCTGGCGATCAGACAGGGGGGGTTACGGTTGAGGAGCTCTCCGCTCCTCGATAACATACCCTGGCTGCCCTATAGAGCCCAGAGCTATACGGACGGGCTTTATTCACGTTGCACTCTTAGTGAACTCTCTTCCTGAACTTACTGTAGCTGACGGGATGGATCTGAACGCACCACAAGCGGGCAGGCTGTTATTACATCAGGTATACAGGCAGGCACACAGACAGGTACACGCACCACTGCTGAATGTACAAAGAACCAACAGACGATTACATGGGATAGGGGTTCAATAACCACGCCATTGGACAAGGACAACAAAAGACAGGGGAAACCATAACACAGTCAACATGAGGCTGGGCACATAGACTGGGGACACGGAAACACACAGGGAGACAGACAGACAGACAGACAGACAGACAGACAGGGGTGGATGGCAGTTAGCCTCACTAGACAGACAGACAGACAGACAGGCAGACAGACAGACAGGGGTGGAGGGCAGTTAGCCTAGCTAGACAGACAGACAGACAGACAGACAGGGGTGGATGGCAGTTAGCCTCACTAGACAGACAGACAGACAGACAGACAGGCAGACAGACAGGGGTGGAGGGCAGTTAGCCTAGCTAGACAGACAGACAGAGAGCTTTAAATCCCTGTGACTTGTGGCAAGTCACATTTTAAACTGACCAATCAGCTACAGATGTGGTTTATGTGTGACGACAGAGAAAGCTACTTGAAAACAACAATGACTTTGACAGACAGATAATATTATCTGTTCAAACTTTATTAAAGAAATGTGCATAAAGCTATATCTTGTTATAACACTAAAAACATGAAGGTTACATTTTCCAATTCTCATACAAGCCTTCCAAACATCCTAATCCCACTACAGTCATCTAGTGCGGACCGCACCGCACAACGATATCCTTAGCAGTGACGTTAGCTCACCTGGGAATGCTAATCACGTCTGCTAGCATGCAAACACCCAGGGATCAATGGGAAACAGAACAAAAAGGAATTACTGCACATTAAGGGAACACAACCCAACTGTCAATCCAATCCAACCATCCAACTATCTCATTAACACACACACACACACACACAGAGAGACAAGCAGGCAGCTTAGATTCATGTTATGAATGCATAAAATGCCTCCCTGAAAGCCAAAGGAGTGGAGGAGAACAAAGGGGGATTTAGAGAGAGAGAGAGAGAGATAGAGAGAGAGAAGAGGAGTAGATCTGAGGAATGCCTCCTTCCTCCTGTCCTCTCTGTCATTTGATGCTCGGTGGTGGCTGAAGAGCTACTTGTGTTTATTCCCCCAAAGTTCTGCCCCTCCATTCTTATCTCTCCGTCTCGCCCTCCCCCCTCACGTCTCACTCACCCCTCCTCTCTTCCGACGCTCCAGCCTTTCATCCCTCGCTTTGATAGTCGGCGGCCGAGATGCCGGCGGTCGCCGCGGCGAACGGGAGCTGGAGAGAGTAGGTCCTGTGCGTCTCTCGCCATCATTATTCCACCATTATGTTTAATCATTCTGATGTTCTGCTTTGCGACGGCGGAGGCCGTGGCTGCCTCCGCCGAGATAAAAGTCCAATAATTGAAGCGTCTCTCCGTGGAAGTGTTTGCCCCAGAGGGACGTGGGTGTCACGAGGAAGAGAGAGAGAGAGACAGACAGACAGACAGACAGAGAGAGAGAGGAAGAGAGACAGACAGACAGACAGAGAGAGAGAGAGAGACAGACAGACAGACAGACAGACAGACAGACAGACAGAGAGAGAGACAGACAGACAGACAGACAGACAGACAGACAGACAGAGAGAGAGAGAGAGAGAGTCAGGTCCTTCCACTTCACTGCGTACCAGGGCCTCTGTCTATGGCGGTGTTGTGGCCTAGTGGGCTCCAGCATGCTAACATGGCTTCCCTTTATCAGAGTAGCCCTCAGAAGTGCTACCGAGGAAGGGCAAACTTTCTTCCTGTCTCCTCTGCAGACGGTGAACATTCACAACGAGGTAATTGAGCTAGCGGACGCTTTCATCCAAAGCGGCTTAACAGCAAGAAGAAATATTGCGTGAATTTTAAGGTGTAGTCAGCGAATGTAAGCGAATACGCTTTTTGTCACACTGCATAGTTGTGTTTGCTCGTTATCAGCCCGTGAGTCTCAGCTCAGTGTGACAGCTGAATGGCCCGGCGCTGTCAGGTCACCACACACGTCTGCTTACAGAAATACATCAGATATGTGTTTATGTCTGGCTAGCACCAATAGAACGGTACAGTATATAGCAATTAATTCACTAAAAGGGAGGGGGGGGGGGGTCAAACAAGCTTTTGGTCAAACTTGAATTATAGAGTAATTGTGTCACATAAAAGCTTTTTTATCTTTCTACATTTCTTAGACAATATTGGTAATAGTGTAACAATGTTGCTTTCCCTATAAACCTCACGCTATATGGTAAAAACAAAAGTTCAGAGACAAAGCAGAGATTTGTGAAATCTACAGCATGCATCTAACGAGATGTGAATAAAATGTGTTTAAACACTCCAGTCAATGTTTTACAATATAGTTTAAAAACTAAATACATTACAAACCAACAATCAATTTAAATGTTATTTTGTAGTTCTATGTTTTCAATCTGTGGAGACAAATAGATGCGCTGGAGCCTATGTTTGAGCTGGCAGCATTGTTTTGATATGAAATGTATGGATTTCCCAACTGCAAACCACTAAAGCTGAAAGCCGGCATGTCTCTAAATGACTAAATATTGGATTTCGGTAGTGGGGCTACCTCTTTAGTGTATTTTTGGATTAAATACTGCAAGCTCTTTTGCCCCGCGTGCAAATGCAACATGCGTTATGGCCTGTCAACGAGCTGTGTGTGTAGAGTGGTGGGGGGGCATGAAGATCATCTCCTGTCTGGGCAAGACGCATGGCAGACCCACTCCTGAGAGCCTTTACACACTCGAGAGCCGAACGAAGGAGGGCGCTCGCACATACACACTGTGGTAACCTGGATAACTCCCGGCGTAACTCCCGGCGTAAGGGGATACGCCCTCAGCACGGCCTAGTGTGGGAGGGGCGCTACATTCTAGCCAGGTGTCTCCATCAGTGGAGAACCTCCAGGTGTCACAGATCAGCTCATCAACCAGCAGATCCAGTGGAGAACAAAAGGAACCGGGAAGAGATGATTGGGAGAGAGCAAGCAGGAGGAAGGAAGGCTCCTCTCTCCTAAACCACAGGCAAATATGTAGAGCGCGATATAGATATAGATATGGATATAGATATAGATGATTGGTATTAGGACAATAGGCCTGGCTGTGTGTAATTTCCGTGTGGATTTATCTGACTATCTCATTGTGTGTCTCCCAGTGACCTCAAAACGTCAATTATCCCCCTGAACTACAGACATAACGGCTGGACATCGAAAGAAGCAGCCTTACGTTTGAATAAAAACCCCTTTGAGCTCACCTCAAGGATGTTATTCCTCGCCTTACACGCCTAGATGGGCAACCAGAAGCAAGGCATACGCACAGTGCAGTTAACTGTCAACAAGTATACAAACGCACGCACACACACACACACACATGCGCGCACGCATACATACATTGTAAGGGTTCCTGTTCCCCTGCTGAGAAGATCAATAACCTGCTCCGATGTTTTTCATCTTCAAAAACAAAAACACCTGAAGCCAAACCACAGCAACAACAAAGAATAAATCCAAATTATGAGTACATGTTATTATGTAACATTAGTATGCAAGATGCACGTCAACTACCAGCTTCTGGGTTCCACAAAAAGAAACCGTTCACGAAGAAGTGGCAGCAAAAACATTTTCACTAATTCCAGCTTCAAATTGATTATTTACAGTACTGTAGCATGAATTTATGCAAGTTTAATCAAGACCTTCCATAGGCAGGTGTTCTTCAGCCAGAACGCAAATATGAAGCAGCTCTTTCTGGTTGGTTTAACACATACAGCAGCTCACTAATGCTAAAGGGAAGAAAGAAACCTTCTGCTCGAAGGCAGAAGTCAGCTAGCCTCAGTTTGACTTCACTTCGAGAATCAGTCTGGAAAACTTGGAAATCTTTGTGTTTCAGGCCAGTAAACCTCGTGTGTAGACAATCAGTCGTACTGTTAACTACGGGCGTGGTTTAGGTGTGACATAGGTGACTTGAAACTTCTTGAAAACTCAAAAACAACCATGGCGCTAAACATAGCCCTGCTAAAAAATCCAGCATAAACCAGCATGAATTCCAGGCTGGTCCAAGCTGATTCATACTGGTTAGTGCTGGTGTAGTACTGGTCCAGGCTGGTTCATACTGGTTAGTGCTGGTGTAGTGCTGGTCCAGGCTGGTTCATACTGGTTAATGCTGGTTCATACAGGCTGGTGACAAGCAATGCTGGATTTTTTAGCAGGAAACAGATCAATATTAAATTATAATTTATTAGAAGTGCAAAGGTTTTTCTCAATGGAAAATATGTTCTCACTTTTCTCCCGACTTTTCTACTGCAGGATTGGATTTACCAACTGCCTCTGCTGGTTCACAGGTTCATCCAATCACCTGTGTAGTATATATTTGAAAGCAGATCCCTTTCAAAACAGTTTCAATGGACGTCTTGCCAGATGGACGTGCCTAACAGATATCTGTCAGGTTAGAGGTCAGCTGCCTTGTGCGGTATCGATTGCAGAGGTTGTTTTGACCCAAGGTACCAATGAATGGTAATTAGGAACATGCACGTACGCTTGAGGCCAATTATACATAAACACAACTGAACACATTGAACAAATGTATCCTACTGTACTACACGAGAGGATGAATAATTATTATATTTATACAGTATATTAACATAAGAGTTTTGAATGTTAATGGTTGCTTCAAGCCTGCAAATTTACACAAATAAGTACATTATTAAACAATTTGTACCTTTTATTGGCTCCAGGAGCAAACATAACAAAATGTTAATGTCTTCATTGTCTATGTACTGTAGAAGGCTGAATAGAAGTGGAAATCAAAATGGGTCTGCTATTATTCTTGGACAAGAATCACACTCACCCTGCAGTATCTCCAAGCCCCACTAGGGGCACAAGCACCTTATTGTGAGGTGCTTGTATTATGTAGGCGTATATTATACTGAGCAACGGCCGCTCCTAGACGACAGAGAAACACGTCTTCCGACCAACTCTGTGTTGCCGCCGTCGCCATGGCAATTGCAATGGCGGCTCTCATTTGTCCAAGACGCACACCCTACATGTTTGTAGTGTAATTTAAGTTAGTCATTTAGGTAATTTAATCTTTTTAAAGCCGCTTTCGACAGAAACTTTAAGTATGCGTCTGGAAACGCAGTCAGAAAAAAAAAGCTACCGATACTAAACGTGGACAATTGTGGTTGTTGTGGCGACCAGAGGCTTCACACGGGTTCCCTGCTCACCGCCTGGCTCAAAGGCACGCTGTCAGTAGGCCTAAACTCACTAACTAGCCATTCACACACACGCACACACACACACACCACACGGATACAGACACATGCACATGCACATACACACACACACACACAGGGGAGATGACAGAGCACCACATAGAAGGTTCTGGGTTCTATTTTCAGCAAGGATAGAGAAACCAGGGACAAATGAGTGGGAGAGGGAGGGAGAGAGAGAGAGAGAGAGAGAGAAGGAGAGAGAGGGAGAGAGACAGAGAGAGAGAGAGAGAGAGAGAGAAGGAGAGAGTAATGGTGCATACTGTAGGTGTGCGTGTGCGTGTGTGTTGCTAGCCGCTGCCTAGGCTAACTATCTGGTGTGTCAATAGTGAGTAAGATGAGCGTCTGTGGTGTTTACACCATTTTCCCTCCCTGGTGCCAAGTGACGCGTCATATCCAGAGGTTGTCTTTGGGAAATAGACGTATGAGTGCTGCCAGCATTGCTGCAGAGGTATGATTGTATGACAATTAAAGAACATAGATTCTTTAGAAACCTTTTAAAATATATAGACCCATTTACTTCGATGTCATCAGAATATAACAGAAGTGACATTTTGTCTCATATGTAAAATGAAGAAGTTATCTATTTTGCAGTGTTAGTCCACAGTATGTACAGTACATCAGCATTGTTTGCAAACAGTAAATTGGTCTACAAGCATTCACGCATGCACGCACACACACAGCCATGTTTGACTGAACAACAGTTCACACTTCTAAACCAACGACCGCCAAGAATCTGATACTTACGGCGAACACCGCTCACATCAACAAAGCCCCTGTACTATGATTTTCTTAACAATGTGTTTCAATGTGTTGAGCGGCGCCGCGCAGGGTTGCGGAGGAATAATGTCTTAATTTGAGCTCGGAGTTAGCAAGCAATCTCGAGAATAACTGACCCTGCATTTAATCTGCAGGATTATCAACTGCTAGAAGATAGCAAGTAGTTATTGTAAAAAACTCATGTAATTTATATATTTTTACGAAAGAGAGATTAAGACCATTGGGGCTAATCTGTCAGAACACATTGACAATGGCTTGATGGAACTAAAGGCATAATTAATATGGAAGTGACAGAGGTCTGGAGAGGAGCGACAATGAGATTAAATACAAGATGGACGACAGAGAGAGACCCAGGAGAAAATAGACGGCAAAAGTCATTTTACTAATGGCTATCTCAACAGTCTTCGGTGTGTGTGTGTGGGTGTGTGTGTCAGTCAGAAAAGGTGATATCATATTCATAATACAGGAAGTTAAATTATCTCTGTCATCTTCTATAATGAGAGAGAGAGAGAGAGAGTGAGAGGGAGAGGGGGAGAGAGAGAGAGAGAGAGAGGGAGAGAGAATGCAATGTGAAATATGTTTGGTAAGCTGGTCCTCAGAGATGTACATACATTATATATTAAGTGTGTGTGTGTGTGTGTGTGTGTGTGTGTGGTCTAACTAGGCAGCTCTCAGGGCCAAACACATATAGATCATCTACCAATCAACACATTATTGCCTGCAGAGACACATTTATAAACATAATGCAGCTCTTAACTCACACACACACACACATACAACTCTCACACACACGCACACACACGCACGCACACTCTCATACACAACCACACACACAGACCTTGCTCTGCTCTACATTCAGTGGCCATGGGTGAGTGGGTGTGGGGGGGGGGGGAGGGGGTTATCTGCAGTTCTTCACTGCGCTGTTCAACACAGCTAAGACCAAAACCTGTCTACGTGGACTTTGCCGTAGAGTCACTTACATTTTTATACATTATTACAATATGATTATTATGGTCTCAATAGATCATTTACTTCTAAAGAGTTGATTTACAGTTTGTTTAACCACTTTGCCACAAAATTCACAACCTTGGTGTCATTTTTCACAACTCTAGATAAAACAAACATACCATGGTAGCCACTTGTAACACAGGCTATCCTATGTTCAAAACATTGCATTGTGCTATAATATATTTAAAGAAACTGTGCACTTGCAGGATAATTGGTTCAAATTACAACTTCATTGTGAAATACCACAGGAACATTAATGATCCACTGCAATTGGTGCCAATGGATCCTGAAACTTTTATGATCTAAACCTGGAATATTGTTTCAGTTTCCATAATGCAATGCTTTACAGTAAGAGTAATGCAAAAGTTACTTACAATTTTGAGCAGTTTTATAAATTGATAGTTACATCATTGTAATGAAATGAATAGACGGTCATCTCAAATGTAATGTTTGAATTGCATTTTTAAATGGTAATACTTTGATGTTAAGTTGTGTCATATTGAACGTGTGATCTGAGTTCAATTAACTAATAATGATGGTTTGTGTATTGTATCCAAGCAATTGGAAATGTGTTAGAATTTGCATTTTCTTGCATCAGTTCTGATTTTTAGAGTGTTTCTAGAGTTTTCTAACACCAAGGATGTGAATTTTGGGGCAAAGTGGTAAAAAAGAACTAACGAAATCAACTCATCATGGAGATTGCATCATCTCATGATCGCATGGTATACCATGTGAACCTGGCTACAAAAACAGGTGAACACCTGACTACAGAACATCCATTCACAGGCCTAGAGCTAGATCTACGTCGCAGAATAGCGACTGGTGGCAACTTATTTAGCATATCGGTCATTGTGCATGTAGGCCGAGGAAGCGATGTAAGATACCTTCTGACACCCAAGAAGGTTAACAAGAATGAAGAAGTTGCAAGACTATTACCTAGCAGCTGGTAAACAACCGAACCATCACTTGGTTCAATCAAGTAGTAGTGATTGTTTATAATATTTATGCCATTTGTTAATTCAAAAGCAAATGAAAAGAAAAGTGTAACTTCCAACAAGCCATATGCATTTTGTCAAGACCAACAGTTGAGGCAAGTCTCTACCTTGATCAGCCAACACTGCAAAAAGAGCTAACGCAGTGCGGCTTGTGTCAGACATCGGTGCATCAGCCTTTTCAGTGGGTCAAAATAGATATGCGTAGCTCTGCCAGCAGACATCGGTCCAGCGGCTACAGCAGAGTTAACCGATGACCTTGCGAGTGCTTGTTGATCAGCGGTTGCTCTTCCACACACACGAGCATAAAACGTGGCGAGAGGGAGATTTCACAGTGTGTGAAAGATGAGCCTTTCTGCCCGCCCCGTCTGTTTCAATGTGGACAGGAGCAGCTCTACCAACCCGGACTAGTGTCAAGTCAGAGTTACATTGTGGAAGATCTGCAACATCAGCACATTTTCCACAATGAACCT
>JAODUH010001830.1:0-12488 GCA_027564835.1 Typhlichthys subterraneus | reverse complement strand
ACGGTGTTGGGGGATGGGGGGGGGGCTTCTTAATACATGATATATTCGCCCTGATCAAGTGTGCGTAATGCGCGGGGGGGGTTGGGGGGCAAGAATATCTGAAAAATATGCACGTGCAAAACATAATCTAAAAAAGAGTTATAATCTGCCATCTGCTTCAGTCTGCATTAGCAGTCATATATCCTCTGGTTAGAAGGATCTTTGCCCAGTCAGCAAGCACACAGGTGTGTACTTCATTTCAGTTGGTGTTAACAGTAATTAAAAGCAGGCTTGGTTATTATCTACTCTTGCTTCCAGCTCAAATCAGACAACATCCCATTGCAGCGTGTAGTACTACGGCAAAGTGTAGTACTACGGCAGCGTGTAGTGCTAGGGCAGCGTGTAGTGCTACGGCAAAGTGTAGTACTACGGCAAAGTGTAGTGCTACGGCAAAGTGTAGTACTACGGCAGCGTGTAGTACTACGGCAAAGTGTAGTACTACGGCAAAGTGTAGTGCTACGGCTTTAATGTTGTGAGCGGTGTTCGCCACTTTGTTTATGTTTCTCTTTACAGAGCCAGGGCTGTGTAGAAAAACCGGATTATTTTTTCAGCAATGGTTAGCTAGCGAGATGCGATGAGATATTTGGTGAATTTCACAAAGTGTATTAGCTTACAATTAGCTTGCAATAGCTGAGTATAACTTTAAGCCTCTGTGTTAAGAAACTCTCCCCTTGTTTGCCCCCTTGCATGGGTCTCAATCTGATTGGTTAAAGGTGAGCCAGTCCCATTAGTAGTAGTAGTGATTGACACCTATTGGGCTATAGCCTGGTTCCATCCACAATTGCACAATTTTCGCTGAGATAGTAGAAGTCACTTTTTGTGTTCTCACACCACCCTGGATGGTGGGCCAATCAGAGACAAGTGGGGGTGGGTACGTGCGATGAAGCTGAAGTCAAGCGTTTCTTTTGAACTGTAGTTCTAACCATGGCGTCATCGGCAAAGCTACTGTAGATGAAGCAATACGAACTGTTGTACCTTGGGTTAAAACGCCAGACCATCAGTGTAAATAAGATTGTGTTCTTAACTGACCTGCCTGGTAAAATTAAGGATAAATAAAAATATATATTTAAATGAAATGAAATAAAAAATAAATAAGGCTGGACCATTAGTGTGAAATTGAACCAGAGGTCTGCGTCAATTAGAATCCCCAATCGAGCGTGTCCATTGGAGAATTCTATTTCCCCAATTCAGGAAATGAATCCAGGGTTGTTTACCTGTCACCAGGCTGCTCTTGCCCCGCCTCTGTGATGAACGGCTGAATGGAGAGTTTCCACACTGATATGCAGAGCGAAACAAATCGGGCAGTTGGCCAAATCAGAAAGATCTCACCAGGCTAGTTAAACTCTATTACAGTATGAATGTAGTAATCTAACGGGTTACGACCAGTTGTGCCATCCATTATTCAGTTTTCTCTAAGGATGTTTATTTATTTATTTATTTATTTATTTGTATTTATTATTTTTAATGTGGAGGAGGGGACGGAAATCCCAAAACACTTGTAGTTCATGGTTGTGAGCTGCTTGGGGGGCGGGGTAAGTGCTTAGGCTGCCTGGAAGACCTGTCCAACATCCTGCTAGCTCACCTTGCCCAGAACACGCTCTCCTGCTCGGCAGCTGGCACTGATTATAAACGGGCAGAGCGCCCTGAGAGGCCCGCACGCCTGCCATCTGCCCGCCTGAGTCTAGGACAGCCACGCGCACGGAGAGAAGCCTGAGAGGCGACGTAGGGTCATCGCTCGACGAAAATGGTTGACAGAAAAGTTATTGTTTTCATTAAAAAATACAATTAAAAAAACAGAAAATAAAAAAACTGCGGTGTCAGTCGTAAACGGGAAGCAGTGTTTATGTGTTTAGGTCAACCCGTATTGCACCTTAATAAAGCTTCGCTTTGTGGTACAGCGGTGTTTGTTTAGAAGTGTAGTTACGGTTTGGAGCTGAAGTGCTTCAGAATGAAAACTTAGTGCTCAAGTCTTTCTGTGTTGTTGTGATTGTTTGACACAAGCGCAAGGGAAGAAACTCACATGCACACGCTGTAGGTGCTGAACAAATCTGTCTGTTGTACACATTTGATTAGAATGTGTATACTCTGCATGGACACCAAATCCTGCGGGCGGGTTTGAAAAACATTGTTTTCTATATAACATTGCCAATTCCACACAATTCCTATCCAGAATATTTAAAAATGGAGTTTATCGGACAGAGTTTATCGGACAAATTAATGAGCGTTGTTGAACTTAGAACTTGCTGTATACAGTATATATATATATATATATATATATATTATACTTTTAGATATTTGTTAGCACAGAAATTGTCTAGCCATGTCTGTGCTGTTTACATAGAAGTGCAGGACTTGCATGTGGGGTGAAAAATAAACCCACAGGGAGTAAGAAAATGACAAACGCAAAATATGCCCATTGCTTGGGGCTGGTGGACTGATGAAGATGTCGTCTTGGGGGGGTGCTGGGGGGGTTGTACGGTCAGACGACGATGCCTCCCGTAAATGAGTTCAAGCAGGTTGGGATGAATGTATTTTTGTGCAGATGGCACAAACTGGTGTGAATGCCGTAACAAACACATGCATATATAAACACTACCTCTGTGTTTCTGGAGGGTCAAAGTGAGACAGCACATTATTCTGTGTACATGCATGATTGTATTATCATTCTTTGGGCTGAGTGCCTGTAGTGAACAAAAGGACTTGCATTCGCATGTATTCTCTTATGTCACAGCAGGCTTGATAGATCTGTTAGCATTGTCCCCCAGCAATTTAGCCTCCTATTAGGCAGGTAAACTATAAGTAAAGTGAATCCCAGTGGAGTTACATACAGTAAGTCAATGTTTAATCTAAGTGCATGCTTGCAGTTGGAACAGAGCTTTATTTATTGAGACCTGACTTGATGGATGAAGGGAATTCCACTTGGCCTGACTTGGGGTTGAGAGACATGGCATCGATTATTTGATTTTTTTGGGGGGGGGGGATTTTGGTCACTCTGGAGAAAGCATGTGGATATTTGAACTCGATAAAAACAAAAGCACCTCTCCCTTAAATGCCATAGGGTGCTCCTTCAGAAGCCCTGCCCCACACATTGGAAATGCATTGTGAAGGCTGGCATAGAGTTGTGTGGAGCACCACTTTGTTTGTGTTTCTATTAGGGATGGCAACCATACGATAGTGAGAATGGAAATCGTCTCATAGCCCATGTTACATTATGTTTTACAGTAGGAAAGCAACGTTCAAGCCTGATGTTTCTTTACACAAAACATGATTCCCAGTCTCTTCCTCAGTCACAGTGAGGAATACAGCTTAATTTAACACTGGAAATGGATCGGTGCTCGGTTTCAGACGATACCCAAAGTGCCAGTATCTGTATCGGTATCGGGACTGACAGAATGTGACTGTGCCATCCCTAGTTCAGGAACAAAACGTGTAGAAACACCAGATTCTTTCTTCAGTATGCACACAGAACGGACAGCTAGCTGACTGTGAGGATATATCTGCTGAATTTGACAAAAAAGTGTGTTATATTACAATTGCTGACTGTACTGTAAATGTTATGAAGTCCAGTTATTATTATTATTATCCTATTAAATAAACGATTCTATGAATATTTCAACGTTCTACATTCATACAGTACTATTTGATATTGAGTGGATTTTCTACATGCATTTTTGAGACTGGAGTTGACTCCGTGTGTTTACATTTAGACTTGATGTGACGAGTCGTCTCGAGACTTGAGAAGGACTTGTGTGTGTGTCTGTGTGCGCGTGTACACGCCTGTGACCGTGGCGTCTCTGATGGGCCCTGGTCATTTGGGCGCGTGCCTGCGACTGAGTGCTTTCATCAATCCTTCAGGGCGTTGTTGGAGCGTGGGGAATCTGTCACGGTCAGAGCGCTGCCCAGGCCAACAGCAGGATCTGGCGAGAAACGCACAGACTTTGCCATTTCATTCTAAAGCTCTCCGTTTCCTTTCTATCAGGCGCGCTCCATCGCTCTTGAGCGTGGCAGATTCTCTTAAACACTTCCACGCCAACAGGTTCATTGCTCAGACTGTTCTTTATACCTTCCCGGGTAAGCGTGCTATTGATCACTGGAGATTTACCCTTTTCACTGAGAAATTAGGAAAATCTGATTGCCTCAAGGCTGAATACAGCTTGTGTGTGAGTGTGTGACTTAGCGTGCGTGCGTGTGTGTGCGCCTGCATATGTATGCGCGTGTGTGTGTTCGTATGCATTTTAGTGCGTGCCTGCGTGTGCGTGCATGTGTATGTGTGTGTGTGTGTTCGTGCGTGTGTGTGTGTGTGTGTTCGTATGTGTGTTAGTGCGTGCCTGTGTATGTGTATGTGTGTGTGTGTGTTCGTGTGCGTGTGTGTGTGTGTGTGTGTGTGTTCGTATGCGTGTGTGTGCGTGCCTGTGCGTGCATGTGTATGTGTATGTGTGTGTGTGTGTGTATTCGTATGCGTGTGTGTGCGTGCCTGTGCGTGCATGTGTATGTGTGTCTGTGTGTGTGCGTGTGTTCGAGTGTGTGCGTGCCTGCGTGTGTGTGTGTGTGTGTTACAAAGTAGCAGTGGACTCCTCCTCCTCACATAAGCTCCAGATGTTTGGATGCTCTCCTCCCTGCCTCCTCCCTCCTCCTGCTTCCAAGGCACGGCTCAAGACAGAGGAGTTTGACGAGGGTCTGTCTCCATGTACCCTGACCTTTGTCTGCGGAGTTTCATGAAACAAACCCATGTGATTCCACTGTTTGGGCAGCAGGGGGCTCACCTCAGTAATATAGCGCGTCCTTGATGCTCACATTTGGCACAAAGTAATCAGTACATCAAAAACATTGTAGTGTTTAATTTAGGACATATTGAATATTTATTTAGAATAAAACCTAAAATGTGCCTGGATAAAAAATATATACTACCAGCAGAGACAGTAGAACACACTACCAGTAGAGACAGTGGTACTCACTACCAGCAGAGACAGTAGAACACACTACCAGTAGAGACAGTGGAACACACTACCAGCAGAGACAGTAGAACACACTACCAGTAGAGACAGTAGAACACATACTCTCAGTAGAGACAGTAGAACACACTACCAGTAGAGACAGTGGAACACACTACCAGCAGAGACAGTAGAACACATACTCTCAGTAGAGACAGTAGAACACACTACCAGTAGAGACAGTGGAACACATACTCTCAGTAGAGACAGTAGAACACACTACCAGTAGAGACAGTGGAACTCATACTCTCAGTAGAGACAGTAGAACTCACAACCAGTAGAGACAGTGGAACACATACTCTCAGTAGAGACAGTAGAACTGTAGAATACATTGTAGAATACAGCAATATTGCTGTATTCTACAATGTATGCCTTTGGAAATGTTTTATTGAAACCAGAGAATATGCACACAAATAATATTATGATATGATTACCTTATTTCTAGACTGGCATTCTCACCTGACACTATGTGATTGAAAAAAACTGCTCTAAGCAAAATAGCTTGATAGGTAACCATGTGTATGTGTGTGTTTCTCTGTGCACCATAACTCAATTTTAAAAGTAGGGTCAGTCATTCTAGAGAACACTTGCTAACTTTGAAATAAATTCAAAACAAATACTCCTCTTCCTTCAATGCCATAGGGTGCTCCCTCAGAAGCTCCGCCCCACACATTGGAAACCCATTGCGAAGGCTCGGATATTGTTGCCGTGTGCTGTCTGCCCCACTATGTATGGAGCCAGGGCTGTGTAGAAGTACCAGATTATTTGTTCAGCACACAAAGAGAACCATAAAGTATAGCAGACTGCAAAGAGATGTTTGTGAATTTGAAGAAAAAGTGTATTAGCTTACAATCTCTTACTATACCTTTAATCAGCCTTAAATATGTTGACAGTTGCTGATGGCTGCCACAAGGTTGCGGGATAAGAAAAAACTAGTTAAATTTGGTGCAGAGGACCAAATATGCCTCAACAGCCCATGCAGATGTATGGGCGCCATGATGGACTTCAGTTTGATTGTTTTTCCATAAAAAATGTTTTACTTTTTAAGTGCATGATTTGTGGAAGGAGACGCCGGCTCTGCGCAAACATTGATATATGGACTCTGCCTAGCAATATGAGAAACCTCATCTTCAATAAACCAAACTGCTGTAAGTCAGGTTTTATGTGCTGTATTATAATTTTCCTCTTTGTATCCTGAGGAAAAAGACAAACGATGAATACATCTGTCAAGAATGTTGTGCCTAAACAGAAACAGCACTCACGCGCTCATTTGAGTGGAACAGGTGGTGAGCCCGTGAGCTTCTGTGATTGTACAGTAATAACCCAGGATTAATGACTACTGACTTTATTCCAACTCAGTGACACCATCTCTTTGGCCATAGTGTGGGCAGATTAATTGTTGCTGGCCAAGATGTATTATGCCGCTTTCTCAACACAGATATGACCTGTGTATATGATAATCTATCTATGTCTTTCAGGAACATTTCCGTTTAAGCTGTGGTTTAGATTAATGAGTATACTGTGCATCTGATTACCATACTGTGATTAACTGTGTGTGCTTGCATTTGCAGTGCATGCTTTTGTTAATAAACTGGTTAATGAAAGCAGATGTCATCCCATAGAGATCTTATGCTGACATGATATGCTGCCACTGATTTTCAACTTGGTTCAAATGGCATCTATACTTTTTTTAAACCTTAGCTTGCTATATTTTGTGTTGTGGCCTTGAGGTTAGGAGACAATATCTAGCACAAGCTAAAAGATGATTTTCATCTGAACTTTTTAGCTTTTTTATTAAGTTCTGATTTCTAGTTTGGTCTTAAGCCCCATCAGAGCCAACAGCTTACTGGGAGATCCCTTGGTTTTACTGCAGAGCAGTTTTTTATATTTCTATGTTATTATTAAAGAATATGATATATTTCTGCTTTTCTGGCCTCACGGGGACATTTATTCCATCCTAGCTAGAAGAAGCAGTGTGCAGCCATGATGAGATGCCACTTTTAAACTCTTAATGCCTTGCTCAAGGGCAATAAGCACTGAACAACATTCATGACTGTCTTTGGGGGCGCGGGGGAATTGGGGGAGGACATGGAAGGGCCTTTTGTTGCTGTGAGCTAACAATACTGAATCTGGACTGCTTACACCCGATTTCTGCAACTGTAAAGTAGTACAGCTGAAGTTGTAAAAGGTCTTCAAAGGTGTTTTTCCTTTCAATTTCCTTTCTTTCTTTTTTTCCTTTTTGTGGTCTGGGATGTCTGTCTTAAAGCAGGCAGACATCTTTTATTTCTATCATCCCCCCTCCCTTCCTCCCACACACAGACCATTTTTCCTGTCAAATGTTCTATGACAGGCAGTCAATAAGTGGACCTGACTGAAAGCACAGTTATTTACAGTGCCAAAGAACACAGCCTCCTTTGCATTGTCAAGGTACGTGATCACGTAAAGAATACCTGCCACTGGCATCACAAAGGCCAGCTGTCACTTTGTCTCGCGAAGCTAACGCACTGCAGCATTCAGCAGAGGAACACGTTCATTCACCTGCCTTCACACACACACACACACACAATCACCTCTGTCTTGTTACAGATGACAAGACCTAATGCGATACAGGACCTCATGTTCACTGTCCACAGCAGGATTCCCCTGACAGATAGCTTTCTTCAAAGCGACTGATGTTGCGGAGAGGAGATGCCTTTCATCGATGAAAGACTTCCACGGTTCACATGTGCGACGCAGGGGTTGTGTAGCACATATTTGAGAACCTACTTTGAATCCAGAAGGAGTGCTGATGAAGGCGTTAACCTGCTGGCGTCATCAGGCAGAACAACCAGCTGAACATGATCAGATCTGTCTTGACGATACACAGAGATGACTTATCAGACCTGTAGAAACCTCCGCACATCATGTTCGGCGCAGCAGAGCTCTTTGAAGAACCTGCAGACAAATGGAAACTTGACAAGGCGGTCACCTCTATTCTTGTCATAGGATGTGCGAGGGGACTTTGTTCCGCCATGTCAGACAAAAGAAAGAACCTGCTGAAATATTGAGAACCTCCATGGTGAAGTGTCTGGCAAAGTGTGAAGATATACATCGCTTTCAGATGAAAATCAATTGCGACACGCATGTTAATAAGGACAAATAGTGAAGGATATGCTTCCAAACCTTCCTCTTCCATGACCAGCCACTTGGTGGAAGATTCCACAAGGAATCAATACATCTGAGATTGCCATGTGTAGTACGTGACAGAATTCTGCTCCACTTAAATAGACACAAATTACTTTTCTTTCTTTCGGGAATTGACAGGGCCCACTCTTACAGCAATCTGCCTGTTGAAGGGATTTTCCAAACACTGACCTAGAAAAACAGTTTGCTACAACTACCAAGTGAAGATTTGTCAAGTAAACGTCCAGGCATAAACCAGTAGTAGCAGTTAACTACTAGTTAACTAGTAGTTTATTAGCCAGCGTCCTGCTGAAACACCACTGTACGTACACAAGGTGTGGGCAGATACAGGGTGTACAGATACTGTATACATATAACAGATATACTGTACGGAAGTCAGAAAAGTACAAGTCAATTTAACAAAACAGGAAAACAAGGTTACATCAGAAGGTCACATCAAACAAATCACCATTTAAAATCATCAATGTATTCATATAGAGACAATAGCGTCAAATACCCTTAATTGACTGTATGAAAACTGTATGTTTATCTCTCCGTAATAACGCATGATATTTTACGTTTGTGCTACTCTCAGATGGGCCAAGGGGGGCGCTGTGATCCCAGAAGTGACAGGAGACACATATGAAGCAATGGTGGACCACTCCTTCTTCACAGAGCCAGTGTCCTGCGATGTCACCAACGCACTGGGCAACACCAACATCAGCAGGAACGTCGACGTCTACTGTGAGTTGTGTTCGGTCACTTCCGTTGTGTTCCATTGTTTCATCACAATCATCTTTGATTCTCCTTGAAAATGTATCTCGTGTCTGTTCAAGACTTCAACCAGCGTCACCGATTGAGCGATGGATGCAGATAATGTGTTGCTCTTTATCTACTGCAAACAACATTTGAAATCTCAAAGAGACCATTTCTGGTTAAATAAAGAATACAACTGTTTGTATCGCTTCATCTAGCTCTGATCTGAGAGAAATAGTCAGATGGAGCCAGACTAGGGTGTTGACTCATGTTGAGGTGAAATTAATTACCCTTAGTATTCATGACCAATCTACATACTGTAAAATATATATTAACTAAAGATCACATTTACATATTTAAAGCTGTTGTAGGTAGGATTTCAGAGTTGCAACCAGCGCTCTCTTAGATAAGCGCTTGAGTGAGTGAAGAATGAATGAAAATCGACAACCCAAAAGCCTCACAGCCACCTCCTCTGCTAGCTCCATCTGGAAACCCCAATTAGTGGCATTGACAAACCTACTGTAGCAGTGTGCATGCATTCATGTCAAGGAGATTTGCCTGGCCAATCAGGGAAACTTGGCTGAACAAGGTCTTGATTGGTCTGAATAATTTTTTTGCGACGTTAAAAATCTAAATAGACTTACAGTATATAGAGGACGGGGCTATCAACAAGAGATTTTCGCGAGAACGGTAAGCTAGCGAGCCGTGGGGAGATATTTGGTGAATTAGACTAAATGTATCTTAGAATCACTTACTACACCTTTAAATCCTGCCTACAGCACATTTATAAATGACAGTGTATGTACAGTGGTCAAAGTCAATGGCTTGTCCCGCCTTGTTCCGCACGCCGAGCGCTGACAGTGGTGTTGATGTCGTTTTCTCTCAGTCGGCCCCAGGATGGCAGCAGAGCCACAATCTCTGCAGGTGGACCTGGGTTCGGACGCCATTTTCAACTGTGCCTGGATGGGGAACCCCTCTCTGACCATCGTGTGGATGAAGCGTGGTTCTGGAGTGGTGCGTACGCTCAAAGTCATTCCTGAAATATTATTTCTGTGTAATTGAACATTTGTTTACAATGTAGTAACATATGTCATTCATTAAAGGCAGGGTTGGTTGTTCTCAAAAACGCTTGCTAACTACAAAACAATGCCCCTCCACAGCGCCGCCTCACACATTGAAACGCACGGTGAAGCAAAGCTTTGTTGTTACGAGAGGTGTTCGCCAATTTGTTTATGTTCCTATTTACGGAGACAGGGCCGTGTAGAAGTATCAGATTCTTTTTTTCCAACACGCACAGAGAACGGTAAGCTAGCGAGATGCGAGGAGACATTTGGTGAATTCTAAAAAAAGTTAGTTAGCTTACAATTAGCTTTAAATTCTGTATTTATATTCTTACTCCTTATTGACAAAGAACAAAAATTCCCTATAGGCGAACACACGGCAGCATAGAGAACAGTTTAACTAGGGGCTCAGAACCAATGAAGTGTGAGAACCTTCGCTGTATCGTTCTAGCCTTACGTCTTACACCTTATGGCTGCCGTCATGGTCGTGCTGCAAAGGTGGTCTCAGTGATGCCCCCCCCAAACATTGGACATGCATTTTCAAAGGCTGGGATACATTTACCTTTACCTTTTAAAGCATTTGGCAGATGCTTTTATCCAAAGAGACTTCCATGTAGAACATTTGTCAACTAATTGTGAGCAAACAAGATTCTATTAGAATGGTTACAGAATCTTGTCGTCGTGACTGCTAACGTCCATATATAATTATATTGTCAAACTAAATAGCTAATGGCCTAAAGTGCTAAGAGCAGAATTTTTTTTTTATACATTTATACATTTATTTTGATAAGAGAGAAGATTTAAGGACTTTCAAAGAACAAATTTGAGATAGGAGTGAGTGCCAAGAGGTGGAGAGGTCGCTAGTTATTGTGTGGTGCGGTATGCACCACTTTGTTTGTGTTCCCATTTACGGAACACACGATTATTCATTCAGCGCACACACAGAGAACAGGCAAAACACTTGCATTGGCTTACATTCGCTGACTAGGACTGGATGGGGATGACCTCTGACCTCCCCGACCTCTTTGACCTCCACACAGGTGCTTAGCAACAGGAACACGCTAACTCTGAAGGCCGTGAAGCAGGAGGATGCTGGGAAGTATGTGTGTCGGGCCGTGGTCCCCAAGGTGGGCGTTGGGGAGAAGGAGGTGTCCCTCACTGTGAACGGTGAGTCCTAATGTCGACAGACTAACGCTACGCTAACCCTGCTGAGCCAGCCTTTACTTAGTGTTAAGTCCTGCTGAGCAGCCTTTACTTAGTGTTAAGTCTCACTGAGCCAGCCTGTACTAAGTGTTAAGTCCTGCTGAGCAGCCTTTACTTAGTGTTAAGTCTCATTGAGCAGCCTTTACTTACCGTAAAGTCTTGCTGAGCCAGCCTTTACTTAGTGTTAAGTCCCGCTGAGCCAGTCTTAACTTAGTGTTAAGTCCTGCTGAGCAGTCTATACTTAGTGTTAAGTGTCGCTGAGCCAGTCTTTACTTGGTGTTAAGTCCCGCTGAGCAGCCTTTACTTAGTGTTAAGTCTTGCTGAGCAGCCTTTTCTTACCGTAAAGTCTCGCTGAGCCAGCCTGTACTTAGTGTTAAGTCTCACTGAGCCAGCCTTTACTTACCGTAAAATCTCGCTGAGCCAGCCTTTACTTAGTGTTAAGTTCCGCTGAGCAGTCTTTACTTAGTGTTAAGTCCTGCTGAGCAGCCTTTACTTAGTGTTAAGTCTCATTGAGCAGCCTTTACTTACCGTAAAGTCTTGCTGAGCCAGCCTTTACTTAGTGTTAAGTCCCGCTGAGCCAGTCTTAACTTAGTGTTAAGTCCTGCTGAGCAGTCTATACTTAGTGTTAAGTGTCGCTGAGCCAGTCTTTACTTGGTGTTAAGTCCCGCTGAGCAGTCTTTACTTAGTGTTAAGTCCCGCTGAGCAACCTTTACTTAGTGTTAAGTCTCTCTGAGCCAGCCTTTACTTAGTGTTAAGTCTCACTGAGCCAGCCTTTATGTAGTGTTAAGTCTTGCTGAGCAGCCTTTACTTATTGTTAAGTGTCGCTGAGCCAGTCTTTACTTGGTGTTAAGTCTTGCTGAGCAGCCTTTACTTACCGTAAAGTCTCGCTGAGCCAGCCTGTACTTAGTGTTAAGTACAGCCTTTACTTACCGTAAAGTCTCGCTGAGCCAGCCTTTACTTAGTGTTAAGTTCCGCTGAGCAGTCTTTACTTAGTGTTAAGTCCCGCTGAGCAACCTTTACTTAGTGTTAAGTCTCTCTGAGCCAGCCTTTACTTAGTGTTAAGTCTCACTGAGCCAGCCTTTATGTAGTGTTAAGTCTTGCTGAGACAGCCTTTACGTAGTGATAAGTCCCGCTGAGAAGCCTTTACTTACTGTAAAGTCTCACTGAGCCAGGCTTTATTTTAAGCCTGTGTGTCTCTCATGTGACATAGTGCTGATGAAGAGGCTGAGACTAGAGACGGTCTCTTATGTGACGTAGTGCTGATGAAGAGGCTGAG
>JAODUH010001828.1:2500-12489 GCA_027564835.1 Typhlichthys subterraneus | reverse complement strand
CTCTCTCTCTCTCTCTCTCTCTCTCTCTCTCTCTCTCTCTCTCTCTCTCTCTCTCTCTCTCTCCTCTACTTCCCCTTAACCCCTCCACCACACACACACACATTGCTCAGCTGCAGTTTCCCACAAGCCCCGGGGCTGCAGCATCGGCGCCTCCCGTTGAGCTGGGGAACAGCTGTTCCACGTGCATGCGCCCAGCCGCCGTGCGCCCGCCCGGCTCCGCTCCCGGCCGCGGGTGGAGGGGGGGTGGGGGGCCGTGGGTTCGCACAGATCGCACGAATCTGTGCGCGCGCGCACACACACACACACACACACACAAGCACAGAGCGACATACCTTATGCTATGTTACGTGTGCACAGGCCCTAGACGGCTTTAGTCAATGTGTTAAGTCTTTCTTTTTTTCCGCATGGCGGGGCTACTGTGCCCTTTGACCTCTGTGCTCTGATCTTAAGTTATGTCATGTGAGGCCAGCCCAGTAGTTATACGATGGGCCTGAGATGCAGTAGATGGTTTATGGTCATAATGAGTCATGCATACATTGTGGCAGCACTTTAGCTCGTGGTAGTTTCTCTCAACCGAGGCGAATTCATGGTAATCGGAGGCAAAACGTTCAATCAAGTCATGTTACTACATGTATGCATATACAGCAAGTCTATTGCGATGCGTGCGCGTTATAGTTCGCAGCGTAGTTATTGCAAAATCCAATTCCTACATTTTTCAGCACATGAAAATCCATGCGCATATGTTTTGGTTGTGTACGTCTCTGCTTAGTCGCGTAGCGCTGGCTAACTGCATCAGTACCCGCCTACTTGACAAGCGAGGTGTTTTGAGTGACATGCAGGATGACCAACTAACTCAATGACCAAGTCAGACGTTAAACCTGAAGAATGAAGAGAAGTAAACAACAGGACTATGGATGTTTACAGGTGTTGTAATGTTGTAAATCTGTACACTTTGTAGGCTACGGTTACGGTTAAAATGAGTAAATAAAGCACTGCGCTATCGTTGCACCGGAAATTACGGAGACATACTTGTGAGTGACAATGTGAACAGCCAATGGATATCGACAGTATTACTTCCCAAAAGTCAGAAAATCCCATGTGGAGTTTACGAGGGTCTACGCATCAGACGTTCAGCACAGAGCTGCCTATGTGACGTAGTGCTAATGAATGGAAGAGGCTGAGACTAGTCTCTGCTCAAATACTGGACTGCACATTTTGGGGTGCCTTAATGAACGTGGTTGGAGAAGTTGAAGAGTATATGCATATTTCACACGTCCCATGAATATGTTTGCATAATTGATGCAGGGAGCCTAAATTGAATCACAATTGCATCATTGCGGACACTTCGACATGCCTTTCTCCCCATTCCCCACCAACACGCGAGCACACACACATACATTCTCTCTCTCTCTCTCTCTCTCTCTCTCTCTCTCTCTCTCTCTCTCTCTCTCTCTCTCTCATATGCTCCCTTCTGTCAGTAACCCGCACTCAACTGTATGCAACACATGCCAAACAGAGAGCAGTGGGACACACACACGCGCACACACACACACACACACACACACACACACACACACACAATCGGGTGCTGACAGCCAATCAATGTGATCTTGCGGTGTTACTAACACACGAGCTCTGATGAAGTCACAGTCTAGTGGATCAACCTTCCACTTCCCCCCATCCCCCCGAACCCCCCAACCCCCGCCTCACAGCTTGTGATTGACAGCTCCATCCCTCCCTGTCTCATGCATGCGCGCACACACACACACACACACACACACACGCACAAACTGTTATCAGACGATGTGTTTGAAAAGTGCGGTTTGGGTGTGTGGCTCTACATCAGCATCTTATCAACATTGCATCTGTTCACGTTGCTAGCTGTACACAACACAGCACCGTACATGTGACATGTGTCAAACACCCTCCAATCATTCCCCTTCTAGAAAGGCGCACGCACGCACGCACAAACACACACACAAACTACAGTACACTGCTTTCAAAATAAGTTAAATAAGCTGTTTGCAAACAGTGTATATCTGTCCAATAAGGAGACATTGGACAATGTCATCCCAGTCAAACTCATCAAACATATTGCCACCTGGTATTGAGGCACATTACCCTTCTAATTGAATGTAATTCCATTTTATTTGACATGCTTTCTTATCGCTGAAGACGTTAAAAACGATATCACAAAATCGTTAAGTCTCCGGCGTCTACACTTTGAATCAACAGATTACCTTATTATTTATAGCAGTGTTGCTAGGTTTTTATTATTCTGTTTTTCTGGCCGTTTTGCCGGTGGGGCTCAGATGTTGGCGGGAGTGGGTTTATATTTTGGTTTAGTAGCGCCTTCAGAGGGAATATATTAGTGGTGTTTGGAGATGGGTGGGGGGGTTGGGGGGTGGTGGCTAGACATGATTAAGTTTCTACTTATCTATTGGCGGATGGAAGGGACACAGTCTTTCTCCAACATATGGGACCCCCACTAATGCTGGTTGATGGGAGCCTTCGGTGTGGTGCACCAGCATGGAGAAATAAGTGGGTAATTTATTGTGCGTGCATCTGTGTGTTGTGAATGTGTTGCGTTGAATGTGAACATGGATGAAGGTGTCACGCACGGGGCTGTGTTTTCATAGTGCAGGTTTCTGTGTACATATGGGCTATGTGTGCGCGTGTGTGTGTGTGTGTGTGCTTTCACCAACCTCCGGTGCTGAAAAATGAATGGTGGAAAAATCTGCAGTTCTTCCGACTGGCTCCAAAATCGAGTCAGTACCCATGTTAGAAGAATATAATATAATTTCCAACTTTACTGCAGAAATAATAACCTACAGCCTGGTACAAACACAGAAGTGTATGGGGGATGCATTATATATAACTCATCAGTTGAAATTTTATTAAGCCATACATTTATCCCATGATTTTAGAGAGCATAGTTAGCTATAGACTGAGTCAATCACTGCCAAGAGTCTGGACGAGCTTCAAACCCATTCTTCAGAAAACCAATGGCTGACGTCACAGGGGGTATATTCATTTATTTCTACGGTCTATATGGTTTTTTAACATGACGTCTCAGAGGAACAGAGCCTACAGCGACCATATTATAGATGGTAGTTGATAGTTTCTCAACACTGTGTCTGGTTGCTACCACGGTCTGTGTGTGTGTGCGAGCGTGTGTGTGTGTGCGTGTGCGCGCGCGCGTATTATGGCTGTGCAATTATTTTAATTTTAATCGCAATTTTTACTTGAACTCCTAACAATCACAAAAACATTGTATTTTTATTTTGCACATTACGTTTTGCCAGTGAAGTCTAATTTTGTCTTGTGTTTTGAATTAAATAGGCACTCGCACTTTCGCCCCTCCCAATGAGTAATCGCATTCAATAACCACGATTAAAATTTTGACTAAAATAACCTTGATCCATAATCGAGCAGCACTAGCGTGCGCACTCTGTGTGAGTCGTTCCAGGAGCTCTGATGACAAAGTGTGTCCATGATAAAAAAAGAGGCCATCACAAAGCATGTGCTGACATGTCTAAATCTGACACACGCACGCACACACACACACACACACACACAGAGGGTGTATGGTCCTAAGGGACTTCTGCAGGGTAGTGTGGGACACAGCTGGTCTCCAGTGAAGGTACTGAGGCTTTGAAGCCCCTCATCTTCAGCCAATTACTGACATACGTGCGTGTGTGTGTGTGTGTGTGTTTGTTTTATGTCTGGAATTAGTCATATAAAAACATAAACATTCCTCAAATATCGATAAAGTGCAGTCTGCCGCTTCATAGTTTTAGGTGTACGTGTATGCTCAGCCACCGCTGATCACAACTGAAACAACCTCCTCCATCTGTTGTCAGTGGGAGATATACGCAGGGACAAATGGAAGAGATTGCCAGGATAAAGCGGTCGCAGAGAATTAGTATCACAGCAGGAAGTCACCGGGGTGTTTGTAAAATATGCAGGCTAACGTTCTAGGAAGGGAATGGTTAGTAGGGGGGCAGTACCAGACTCAAAATGTTGTCACTCAGAACGCATTTGGCTGTTTGGCTGGCGAATACCACGATATGACTATTCGTTCCTTTTTTTCCTCTCATATTGCCTAGGCTAGACTATCTGGCAATCCGATAATGTACTGACATGAGTTTCAGTGACGATCACATTAACACACATAGTCAGTAAACTCACAACTGCTTGACTGTGTTTGTGTGAGTGTGTGTGTGAGAGACGGGGATAATATGTGCGAGTGTGTACATACAGTATGAACCATATCTAAGGTTTTTTATTTTTTACATTTATGTGTCTATTTTATTGTGTGTGCATTCCTTGCGCTCATTTGAATAGAGATTCAGTACAGCCCTGCAAACACCTTAATAAGTATGTTGGCTGTTCAAGAAACCCATTCGGGTTCGAGGCCATAATGCCAAATAGCCTTAAGTTAAGCTTTGTTGGCAGCACAGTTAGTGTTGTGAAATGGCTTGATCTTTAACCATAGCAGATGTTATACCATTGTTTACAGTCAACTGTGACAACTACATGTTTGTTTTACACCTAGTTATCACTGACTGATTGAACCGTTTTGATCTAGCCTTTCCATTTACACTTCTGATATAGTTCTAAATAATTGCCCCACAACACTACAAGCCCCAGCATGCACTGCAACATAAATGTCACTTCACACCCAAGTCATCAGCTTCAGAGTATATAAGCATTATCGCCTGCAACCTAGCTGACTTCACTATAGCCGGCCAAGTATACAAGTGAAAACAGGTTTTAGACAGGTGGGATGTATACCTGATTACTTTCAACAGGGATAAACCTGTTTGCCTCAATTGTGGAGCTTATGTGGCTGTTATGAAAGAATATAATGTCAGCATTAAGAATCAGAACACTGGCAAATACTGGAAGTTGGATAGAAGCTACAGAAGTTATTCAAGTTGGGTGCAGGATGGTCTGGTGGTCTGGGTGTTGGGCTCCCAGCTGGAAGGTTGTGGGTTTGAACCCCGGTGTTGACCTACCTGTAAGCATCCTTGAGCAAGATGCCTAAGCCCTAACTGCTCCCGGTGGTTGGCCGCACCTTGCATGGCAGCAATCACCATCGGTGTGAATGTGAGGCAAAATAATGTCAAGTTCTTTGGATAAAAAGCGCCATATAAATGCAGTCCATTTACCAAGTTAAAAAGAGCCTTTTATTGGTTATAACAGGCTTTCTTGAGGAGTTTCCTGACATAATATTTTAACATTTGTGTGCATGACACAAAGAAACAAAGCATTTGGCCTGCAAATGTACAGTGGTTTACTTTTATTTATTCCTTTCTCTGGTTGAGTTTTACACCCCTGCTTTGTACTGGACCCCCCCACTGGCCTACATGCTTATGTCATTCTGATTTAAATCATTCCCAGTGAACATTTCCGGGTTACCTGTTTACAAGGAATGTGACCTAATACGGTCTGTTGTTTACACGCACCGCCGCATTTAATCGGAATAGCTGTTTAACATGCGCGCATTATGAAAGGCTAACGTAACCGCTTCCCTCCGGACTCGAACTCAGAACTAGCAAGACAGCTATGCCTCTTGCATCGGGGAGAGTGAGGCTATTTGTGTAGAATGGTGGAAGGATTTACAGCTCCAGCTGAAGTCACCATAGCTCTTAATGCCTTATTTATGTATGTCGCAATTGTTTTGTCCAGACTTGGTACAGTAGCTGTGCAGATACCGCCTTGTCTCTATCAATTCGGCATTCACAAAACAACACTATCCTAAAGGTTTAAGACTTGGGGTAGGGTAGGTTTTGGCTTTCTGTTTCGATTGATGAGTGGTGTTTATTATGCATTTTTATTTGGTTTGCAACCAATTCTAGTATGAAATATTAGGCTTCATGTAAGTCCAGCTACTGTTTTATTTAAAAGTAATGAATTACCACTCCTAGTTCAGTTTTTCTTCAAGAATGTAAATTTCCCTTGAGGTAGAAAAAAAAAAAAAACATAAATCCCTTCATTGAGTCCAATAAGAACTAGAACAACACATGCCACACAAACCCCTTTTAGTGTTGGCAGTGGAAATCTTTGTCACAAGATTTGGCAAATTTTTCCCATGGCGATGTACATTTTTAAATAAAACAACAAAACTATTTTAAAGTCACCAACACAGCCTGCAGTCTTCTCTGGTTAGAGGCTAGAAACTAACCCATTTCAGCCTCTGTACCTGTTACCGACAAAACCAGAAAACCAATCTGAAAAGGTCCACTTAATTTGGACTGAGTCACAGACAGACACCATAATAATATGAGCTATATTCTGTGGCACTGCAGATTGACATGGCAGTACAGATTTCAGCACAGCTTACAGCCCACACACCACACAATGCAATGCATATAATGCCAAAAATGCTTAAAGCAATGACTGTTGCTGTCCCGGTTCTCCACACAGTCTAGTTAGACTGCTAACAATATCAGTACTTCTGTAGTGAACAAAATCCTCTAGCCTTCATCTTGTGTTCTATGGTGGTCTACAGTATCTATAACCTCATGTTCACTTTTTTTTAGGCGATTTTGTAGTATTTTGATAAAAAAATGGCAAAAAGTGAATTGCAACAGTCTGTTATTTTGCATTTTGATCAAAAATAATTTCGAAGTGTATATGTTTTTTATGAAAAAGGACACAACGCTATCTAGTTTAGTCTGTAGAGATTCTTTCCGTGGAACACTGAGCGCCTGTGTCATGCGTCAATGATTTAGCACGTGCAGTATATGCTAATCGTATGGCTGGCCGGACATTATGTCATTGGTGTGAACGTGTTCTAAAGTGTATACACACTCTCCTGTGCATTGTTGTCAGACCTCAGGATAGTCATGGGATGACTCCTGTTTGTTTGGCCAGCCAGATCTCTGCCATATTCTGTGCTAGGATGCTAATTGGAACTAGCATAAACTGGATAATGAGTGCTAATTAGGCTAATTAATTAGTTGTGTGTGTGTGTGTGTGTGCGCGTGTGTGTGTGTGTGTGTGTGGTAGCATTAGATTGGGGAGGAGGGGGGTGAAGATAGGGCAAAATAGACGGGCATCACATGCCTTTATGCACGCACATTCACACACTACACGCACGCACACACAGCTCTTAACACAGATTAATCTCTATAATCATATGCGTGCACATTATCATTCTCAAACACAGACCTATACTGATTCTGCACCCAGCACACACCCATACACACACGCACACACACACAAACCACACCCCCCCCCCCCCCCCCTAATGCTGACACCCCCTAACCAGCCCCAACATTGTCCCCAGCCAAACACTCTATCTCAGTTAGTCAGATTTGAAAGATGCCTTATTTTCACCCACAATCTCTCTCTGATTGCACATCTGTCTACCCCCAATACAAACATACAGCAATATGCTTCAACTTAGACTCTCATATGCTTATAAAGACTTTCAGGCTGGCTCTCTCTTAGTTAATTACTGGAAAAATCTGTCATTTGGGCCTCAGATGATAAGTCACTATAATTCACTTTCCACTACTAGAGTTGTTTGCCAGAAAACAACCAGCATGACGACCCCTAATGTAAATATCCTATGTTTGTCTTTGCAAACTTTGTCTTTAATACACGGGTAAAAGCCAGACACAGAAAAGTTATTGTTTAATTACATGTGTAGGCATATTACTGAAAGGAAACTTTAAAGTAATTGGAATTCATTAATTAGTGGCAACGTTTATATATATTTTTTTATGAGCTGGATTCTTAATATCTTGTGTCACCTTTTGTCAAACATTGTATGCATTTAGTAAACAATCATTAATATGCACACAATTACACTTTTGTTTGTAGCTGGCCCAGCGTTAATGTTCTCACAGATTCCCATAAATCACTTTCTGCCAGATTGTGACACTGTAATACCTGCACTACTTCAGTCATGCAGTCAGACGCATAGTCACGCTTTAAGAGCCACCGTTGCAGTGAAACCCCTCACCCAAACTCACCCGTCTGGATATCAGGCCCTAGTGAGACTGTGCTTTGGGGTTAGAGGGGGTGTTTGTTGAACAGAACGGTCCCCTACAATTATAGGAAACGATGGGGTGTCCTTTTGTTGTCGCCGAATCTCTGTCAACGTGTCTCTTCAACCGCCAGCCTCCCGTTTCACCCCGCCGTGTGCGAATGAAGCGAATAATTAAGTCGCCGCAACTGGAGGCATTTAATGACACTTCGCCGTGGCAACGGCATTGGAAGTTGCCCGTCAAGTCAGGGAGGGTCTCCTAATTGAGTCTGTGGTCCGCGCGACACGCTATAGGGGTCATCGTCTGTCCGTTAACTGTTGTTGTGGCTCTTCTGCATGGGGTTTGTTTTTCCACCGGTTCAAGTTAAAGGAGTCACTTCTTTTCTCCTTTACCCTCGCTCTATTTTCCCTGCTCTCCACTCAGCATTTATCTCTTGACTCACACACTCGACTGTTTACACACACTTACACACACTTACACACACTTACACACACTTACTGGCTGCGCACAGTGGCAGTTCAGCCTTCGACTTCAAGTAGCAGGGACTGAAATAAATTCTGCCGGCACAAGGAGAATATACAGTACCTTGGTGGGCACACATGCAAACATGCAAACGCGCGCGCGCGTGCCCGTGCCCGAAGGCCTCAGAGGGTGCCCTCCCTTCTCGCAGCTGAAGGTCAGAAGGACCGGAACGGAGAAGACATTAAAAGGAGGAGAGAATAGGGAGGTTCTCAGCTGGTGGCCTCTGACCACTACACACATCTAGAGATCTTAGAAAAGGCAAGAATGAGGAGAAGATGAATATACGTTAAAGGAGACAAAGCAGGCCTTGTAGGCAACGGGATGTCAGGGAATTGTAAATCTGTTGGTTGTTTTTTTTTTCTTGGAAATTAATTAGTGGCTGTCAGCCAGGTTCTGTTTAAAATTCTCCCTTTGATTATCTGAACAGTCAGATTATCTGGTGTGGTGTGTTTCTCTTGAATGCTAAATGGTTGTCTTTGTGACTGAAATTTGCAAAGCCCTTTTTCCAACAAAGTTTCCAGTTTAGGAACATTTCTAGAACTATATGGAGCAATAGCAACTGAACAGGACCTTATTTTTGTTGTTTTAATAAAATGTGAGGTCAGCGTGAGTGTAGTGTATAAGTGTATTTTATATAACACCCCATTCCAGTCACAGAGGACTGCAAATATCTAAATATTTTACCTAAGACGCGTCTATTCCTTATGTTCCAGAAACTCGATAGGAAAAACAACCTTGCAGTGTTTTCTCTATGGTATTTTTTGTTATTGAGGTCAGTTTGCATGGTCACTCTAATATTGCATAGAATGTAGCATTTCGAAAAGGAATTAGAGTTAGAAATGAGCAAAAGAGAAAATCCCAGTCACAGCTCTAATCATACAGAGGTTTGGTTATGAGGTACGGTATGAGGACTGAGATGACTATCTACTACCTGTATTGTCCCACGCTTCCGTTCCATGTAACTAATCACATGCTAGCATGTTTGGAAGATTTTGATTTGTTGGAGCTTTGCCTGAATCTATTGTTGATATTTGTCTTTTCCAACAAGCACCACCTGCGGCTGACTAATTTAAATGTAGCTCTTAAGAAAACCTAGAAAATGTAAATAGTCGCATGAAACAGAATTCTGAATATGAAGTAAGCACTCGCAGTTTCACACGCACATGCTCAGTAGACACACACTGTGCAGATGAGCAGAATGTTTCAAGGCTGTTGCGTATTAAACCCTGGCTGGCTGTACGCTCATTGATATGCATGCCGTCAAATGTCGGGCTGTTCTGTGGGCTGTGACGCGCACAAATGCGCGCGCGCACACACACACACACACACGCTGGCCAGGCAGGCAGCTGGTGTGGAAATATGGACTATGATAGCTCCTTCGTCTCCATTGGCAGATGATAGACCATCAATGTGAGGGTACACAGCTGTCGTCTCTCTTTTTTTTCTCACAGTGTGTGTGCGTGC